>OV651829.1:2406202-2680477 GCA_927349885.1 Psylliodes chrysocephalus | reverse complement strand
ACTAGAAAAAAACACGCTTAATAGCATAAACTTTGTACACTTAATTCCTATCCCAATACCTTTTTGCCAGGTGAAACCATTTTTTCCCCCCTTCGGCTCCAGGGGGTACTTAACTCTTGTCAATTTTGACAAAATTAGTGCCAGGTACTACAAAAAACACGCTACATTGCTTAAACTTCGTACACATAATTCCTATCCCAATACCTTTTTGCCAGGTGGAACAATTTTTCCCCCCATTGCCTCCAAGGGGTACTTTACTCTTGTCAATTTTGACAAAATTAGTGCCAGGTACTAGAAAAAAACACGCTTAATTGTTTAAACTTCGTAAACATCTTTCCTATACCAATATTTTTTGCCAGGTGAAACCATTTTTCCCCCCATCGCCTCCAGGGGGTACTTTACTCTTGTCAATTTTTACAAAATTAGTGCCAGGTACTACAAAAAACACGCTACATTGCTTAAACTTCGTACACATAATTCCTATCCCAATACCTTTTTGCCAGGTGAAACAATTTTTCCCCCCATTGCCTCCAAGGGGTACTTTACTCTTGTCAATTTTGACGAAATTGGTGCCAGGTACTAGAGAAAACACGCTTAATTGCAAAAACTTTGTACACATAATTCCTATCCTAATACCTTTTTGCCAGGTGAAAATATTTTTCCCCCCTTCGGCTCCAGGGGGTACTTAACTCTTGTCAATTTTGACAAAATTAGTGCCAGGTACTAGAAAAAAACACGCTTAATTGTTTAAACTTTGTACACATAATTCCCATCCCAATACCTTTTTGCCAGGTGAAACCATTTTTTTCCCCATCGGCTCCAGGGGGTACTTTACTCTTGTCAGTTTTGACAAAATTAGTGCCAGGTACTACAAAAAACACGCTACATTGCTTAAACTTCGTACACATAATTCCTATCCCAATACCTTTTTGCCAGGTGAAACAATTTTTCCTCCCATTGCCTCCAAGGGGTACTTTACTCTTGTCAATTTTGACGAAATTGGTGCCAGGTACTAGAGAAAAACACGCTTAATTGCAAAAACTTTGTACACATAATTACTATCCTAATAATTTTTTGCCAGGTGAAAATATTTTTCCCCCCTTCGGCTCCAGGGGGTACTTTACTCTTGTCAGTTTTGACAAAATTAGTGCCAGGTACAACAAAAAACACGCTACATTGCTTAAACTTCGTACACCTAATTTCTATCCCAATACCTTTTTGCCAGGTGAGACAATTTTTCCCCCCATTGCCTCCAAGGGGTACTTTACTCTTGTCAATTTTGACGAAATTGGTGCCAGGTACTAGAAAAAAACACGCTTAATTGCATAAACTTTGTACACATAATTCCTATCCCAATACCTTTTTGCCAGGTAAAACCATTTTTCCCCCCATCGCCTCCAGGGGGTACTTTACTCTTGTCAATTTTTACAAAATTAGTGCCAGGTACTACAAAAAACACGCTACATTGCCTAAACTTCGTACACATAATTCCTATCCCAATACCTTTTTGCCAGGTGGAACAATTTTTCCCCCCATTGCCTCCAAGGGGTACTTTACTCTTGTCAATTTTGACAAAATTAGTGCCAGGTACTAGAAAAAACACACTTAATTGTTTAAACTTCGTACACATAATTCCTATACCAATATTTTTTTGCCAGGTGAAACCATTTTTCCCCCCATCGCCTCCAGGGGGTACTTTACTCTTGTCAATTTTTACAAAATTAGTGCCAGGTACTACAAAAAACACGCTACATTGCTTAAACTTCGTACACATAATTCCTATCCCAATACCTTTTTGCCAGGTGGAACAATTTTTCCCCCATTGCCTCCAAGGGGTACTTTACTCTTGTACCTGGCACCAATTTCGTCAAAATTGACAAGAGTAAAGTACCCCCTGGAGGCGATGGGGGGAAAAATGGTTTCATCTGGCAAAAAAATATTGGTATAGGAATTATGTGTACGAAGTTTAAACAATTAAGCGTGTTTTTTTTCTAGTACCTGGCACTAATTTTGTCAAAATTGACAAGAGTAAAGTACCCCTTGGAGGCAATGGGGGGAAAAATTGTTTCACCTGGCAAAAAGGTATTGGAATAGGAATTATGTGTACGAAGTTTAAGCAATGTAGCGTGTTTTTTGTAGTACCTGGCACTAATTTTGTCAAAACTGACAAGAGTAAAGTACCCCCTGGAGCCGATGGGGGAAAAAATGGTTTCACCTGGCAAAAAGGTATTGGGATGGGAATTATGTGTACAAAGTTTAAACAATTAAGCGTGTTTTTTTCTAGTACCTGGCACTAATTTTGTCAAAATTGACAAGAGTAAAGTACCCCTTGGAGGCAATGGGGGGAAAAATTGTTCCACCTGGCAAAAAGGTATTGGGATAGGAATTATGTGTACGAAGTTTAAGCAATGTAGCGTGTTTTTTGTAGTACCTGGCACTAATTTTGTAAAAATTGACAAGAGTAAAGTACCCCCTGGAGGCGATGGGGGGAAAAATGGTTTCACCTGGCAAAAAAATATTGGTATAGGAATTATGTGTACGAAGTTTAAACAATTAAGCGTGTTTTTTTCTAGTACCTGGCACTAATTTTGTCAAAAATGACAAGAGTAAAGTACCCCTTGGAGGCAATGGGGGGAAAAATTGTTCCACCTGGCAAAAAGGTATTGGGATAGGAATTATGTGTACGAAGTTTAAGCAATGTAGCGTGTTTTTTGTAGTACCTGGCACTAATTTTGTCAAAATTGACAGGAGTAAAGTACCCCCTGGAGCCGATGGGGGGATAAATGGTTTCACCTGGCAAAAAGGTATTGGGATGGGAACTATGTGTACGAAGTTTAAACAATTAAGCGTGTTTTTTTCTAGTACCTGGCACTAATTTTGTCAAAATTGACAAGAGTAAAGTACCCCTTGGAGGCAATGGAGGGGAAAAGAGGTTTTACCTGTCAAAAAGGTATTGGGTTATGTATTATGTGTACGAAGTCACAGCAATTTACCGCGTTTTTTTCTAGTACCTGGCACTCATTTTGTCAAAATTGACAAGAGTAAAGTACCCCTTGGAGGCAATGGGGGGGAAAAATTGTTCCACCTGGCAAAAAGGTATTGGGATAGGAATTATGTGTACAAAGTTTAAGCAATGTAGCGTGTTTTTTGTAGTACCTGGCACTAATTTTGTCAAAATTGACAAGAGTAAAGTACCCCTTGGAAGCAATAGGGGGAAAATTGTTCCACCTGGCAAAAAGGTATTGGGATAGGAATTATGTGTACGAAGTTTAAGCAGTCTAGCGTGTTTTTTGTAGTACCTGGCACTAATTTTGTAAAAATTGACAAGAGTAAAGTACCCCCTGGAGGCGATGGGGGGGAAAAATGGTTTCACCTGGCAAAAAAGTATTGGGATAGGAATTATGTGTACGAAGTTTAAACAATTAAACGTGTTTTTTTCTAGTACCTGGCACTAATTTTGTCAAAATTGACAAGACTAAAGTACCCCTTGGAGGCAATGGGGGGAAAAATTGTTCCACCTGGCAAAAAGGTATTGGGATAAGAATTATGTGTACAAAGTTTAAGCAATGTAGCGTGTTTTTTGTAGTACCTGGCACTAATTTTGTCAAAATTGACAAGAGTAAAGTACCCCCTGGAGCCGAAGGGGGGAAAAATGGTTTCACCTGGCAAAAAGGTATTGGGATAGGAATTATGTGTACAAAGTTTAAGCAATGTAGCGTGTTTTTTGTAGTACCTGGCACTAATTTTGTCAAAATTGACAAGAGTAAAGTACCCCTTGGAAGCAATAGGGGGAAAATTGTTCCACCTGGCAAAAAGGTATTGGGATAGGAATTATGTGTACGAAGTTTAAGCAGTCTAGCGTGTTTTTTGTAGTACCTGGCACTAATTTTGTAAAAATTGACAAGAGTAAAGTACCCCCTGGAGGCGATGGGGGGGGAAAAATGGTTTCACCTGGCAAAAAAGTATTGGGATAGGAATTATGTGTACGAAGTTTAAACAATTAAACGTGTTTTTTTCTAGTACCTGGCACTAATTTTGTCAAAATTGACAAGAGTAAAGTACCCCTTGGAGGCAATGGGGGGAAAAATTGTTCTACCTGGCAAAAAGGTATTGGGATAGGAATTATGTGTACAAAGTTTAAGCAATGTAGCGTGTTTTTTGTAGTACCTGGCACTAATTTTGTCAAAATTGACAAGAGTAAAGTACCCCCTGGAGCCGAAGGGGGGAAAAATGGTTTCACCTGGCAAAAAGGTATTGGGATAAGAATTATGTGTACAAAGTTTATGCAATTAAGCGTGTTTTTTTCTAGTACCTGGCACCAATTTCGTCAAAATTGACAAGAGTAAAGTACCCCTTGGAGGCAATGGGGGGAAAAATTGTTCCACCTGGCAAAAAGGTATTGGGATAGGAATTATGTGTACGAAGTTTAAGCAATGTAGCGTGTTTTTTGTAGTACCTGGCACTAATTTTGTCAAAATTGACAAGAGTAAAGTACCCCCTGGAGCCGAAGGGGGGAAAAATGGTTTCACCTGGCAAAAAGGTATTGGGATAGGAATTATGTGTACAAAGTTTAAGCAATGTAGCGTGTTTTTTGTAGTACCTGGCACTAATTTTGTCAAAATTGACAAGAGTAAAGTACCCCTTGGAAGCAATAGGGGGAAAATTGTTCCACCTGGCAAAAAGGTATTGGGATAGGAATTATGTGTACGAAGTTTAAGCAGTCTAGCGTGTTTTTTGTAGTACCTGGCACTAATTTTGTAAAAATTGACAAGAGTAAAGTACCCCCTGGAGGCGATGGGGGGAAAAATGGTTTCACCTGGCAAAAAAATATTGGTATAGGAATTATGTGTACGAAGTTTAAACAATTAAGCGTGTTTTTTTCTAGTACCTGGCACTAATTTTGTCAAAATTGACAAGAGTAAAGTACCCCTTGGAGGCAATGGGGGAAAAATTGTTCCACCTGGCAAAAAGGTATTGGGATAGGAATTATGTGTACGAAGTTTAAGCAATGTAGCGTGTTTTTTGTAGTATCCGGCACTAATTTTGTCAAAACTGACAAGAGTAAAGTACCCCCTGGAGCCGATGGGGGAAAAAATGGTTCCACCTGGCAAAAAGGTATTGGAATGGGAATTATGTGTACAAAGTTTAAACAATTAAGCGTGTTTTTTTCTAGTACCTGGCACTAATTTTGTCAAAATTGACAAGAGTAAAGTACCCCTTGGAGGCAATGGGGGGAAAAATTGTTCCACCTGGCAAAAAGGTATTGGGATAGGAATTATGTGTACGAAGTTTAAGCAATGTAGCGTGTTTTTTGTAGTACCTGGCACTAATTTTGTAAAAATTGACAAGAGTAAAGTACCCCCTGGAGGCGATGGGGGAAAAATGGTTTCACCTGGCAAAAAAATATTGGTATAGGAATTATGTGTACGAAGTTTAAACAATTAAGCGTGTTTTTTTCTAGTACCTGGCACTAATTTTGTCAAAATTGACAGGAGTAAAGTACCCCTTGGAGGCAATGGGGGGAAAAATTGTTCTACCTGGCAAAAAGGTATTGGGATAGGAATTGTGTGTACGAAGTTTAAGCAATGTAGCGTGTTTTTTGTAGTACCTGGCACTAATTTTGTCAAAATTGACAAGAGTAAAGTACCCCCTGGAGCCGAAGAGGGGAAAAATGGTTTCACCTGGCAAAAAGGTATTGGGATAGGAATTATGTGTACAAAGTTTATGCAATTAAGCGTGTTTTTTTCTATTACCTGGCACCAATTTCGTCAAAATTGACAAGAGTAAAGTACCCCTTGGAGGCAATGGGGGGAAAAATTGTCTTACCTGGCAAAAAGGTATTGGGATAGAAATTAGGTGTACGAAGTTTAAGCAATGTAGCGTGTTTTTTGTTGTACCTGGCACTAATTTTGTCAAAACTGACAAGAGTAAAGTACCCCCTGGAGCCGATGGGGGAAAAAATGGTTTCACCTGGCAAAAAGGTATTGGAATGGGAATTATGTGTACAAAGTTTAAACAATTAAGCGTGTTTTTTTTCTAGTACCTGGCACTAATTTTGTCAAAATTGACAAGAGTAAAGTACCCCTTGGAGGCAATGGGGGGAAAAATTGTTCCAACTGGCAAAAAGGTATTGGGATAGGAATTATGTGTACGAAGTTTAAGCAATGTAGCGTGTTTTTTTGTAGTACCTGGCACTAATTTTGACAAAATTGACAAGAGTAAAGTACCCCCTGGAGCCGATGGGGGGATAAATGGTTTCACCTGGCAAAAAGGTATTGGGATGGGAATTATGTGTACGAAGTTTAAACAATTAAGCGTGTTTTTTTTCTAGTACCTGGCACTAATTTTGTCAAAATTGACAAGAGTAAAGTACCCCTTGGAGGCAATGGGGGGAAAAATGGTTTCACCTGGCAAAAAGGTATTGGGATAGGAATTATGTGTACGAAGTTTAAGCAATGTAGCGTGTTTTTTGTAGTACCTGGCACTAATTTTGTAAAAATTGACAAGAGTAAAGTACCCCCTGGAGGCGATGGGGGGAAAAATGGTTTCACCTGGCAAAAAAATATTGGTATAGGAATTATGTGTACGAAGTTTAAACAATTAAGCGTGTTTTTTTCTAGTACCTGGCACTAATTTTGTCAAAAATGACAAGAGTAAAGTACCCCTTGGAGGCAATGGGGGGGAAAAATTGTTCCACCTGGCAAAAAGGTATTGGGATAGGAATTATGTGTACGAAGTTTAAGCAATGTAGCGTGTTTTTTGTAGTACCTGGCACTAATTTTGTCAAAATTGACAGGAGTAAAGTACCCCCTGGAGCCGATGGGGGGATAAATGGTTTCACCTGGCAAAAAGGTATTGGGATGGGAACTATGTGTACGAAGTTTAAACAATTAAGCGTGTTTTTTTCTAGTACCTGGCACTAATTTTGTCAAAATTGACAAGAGTAAAGTACCCCTTGGAGGCAATGGAGGGAAAAGAGGTTTTACCTGTCAAAAAGGTATTGGGTTATGTATTATGTGTACGAAGTCACAGCAATTTACCGCGTTTTTTCTAGTACCTGGCACTCATTTTGTCAAAATTGACAAGAGTAAAGTACCCCTTGGAGGCAATGGGGGGAAAAATTGTTCCACCTGGCAAAAAGGTATTGGGATAGGAATTATGTGTACAAAGTTTAAGCAATGTAGCGTGTTTTTTGTAGTACCTGGCACTAATTTTGTCAAAATTGACAAGAGTAAAGTACCCCTTGGAAGCAATAGGGGGAAAATTGTTCCACCTGGCAAAAAGGTATTGGGATAGGAATTATGTGTACGAAGTTTAAGCAGTCTAGCGTGTTTTTTGTAGTACCTGGCACTAATTTTGTAAAAATTGACAAGAGTAAAGTACCCCCTGGAGGCGATGGGGGGGGAAAAATGGTTTCACCTGGCAAAAAAGTATTGGGATAGGAATTATGTGTACGAAGTTTAAACAATTAAACGTGTTTTTTTCTAGTACCTGGCACTAATTTTGTCAAAATTGACAAGACTAAAGTACCCCTTGGAGGCAATGGGGGGAAAAATTGTTCCACCTGGCAAAAAGGTATTGGGATAAGAATTATGTGTACAAAGTTTAAGCAATGTAGCGTGTTTTTTGTAGTACCTGGCACTAATTTTGTCAAAATTGACAAGAGTAAAGTACCCCCTGGAGCCGAAGGGGGGAAAAATGGTTTCACCTGGCAAAAAGGTATTGGGATAGGAATTATGTGTACAAAGTTTAAGCAATGTAGCGTGTTTTTTGTAGTACCTGGCACTAATTTTGTCAAAATTGACAAGACTAAAGTACCCCTTGGAAGCAATAGGGGGAAAATTGTTCCACCTGGCAAAAAGGTATTGGGATAGGAATTATGTGTACGAAGTTTAAGCAGTCTAGCGTGTTTTTTGTAGTACCTGGCACTAATTTTGTAAAAATTGACAAGAGTAAAGTACCCCCTGGAGGCGATGGGGGGGGAAAAATGGTTTCACCTGGCAAAAAAGTATTGGGATAGGAATTATGTGTACGAAGTTTAAACAATTAAACGTGTTTTTTTCTAGTACCTGGCACTAATTTTGTCAAAATTGACAAGAGTAAAGTACCCCTTGGAGGCAATGGGGGGAAAAATTGTTCTACCTGGCAAAAAGGTATTGGGATAGGAATTATGTGTACAAAGTTTAAGCAATGTAGCGTGTTTTTTGTAGTACCTGGCACTAATTTTGTCAAAATTGACAAGAGTAAAGTACCCCCTGGAGCCGAAGGGGGGAAAAATGGTTTCACCTGGCAAAAAGGTATTGGGATAAGAATTATGTGTACAAAGTTTATGCAATTAAGCGTGTTTTTTTCTAGTACCTGGCACCAATTTCGTCAAAATTGACAAGAGTAAAGTACCCCTTGGAGGCAATGGGGGGAAAAATTGTTCCACCTGGCAAAAAGGTATTGGGATAGGAATTATGTGTACGAAGTTTAAGCAATGTAGCGTGTTTTTTGTAGTACCTGGCACTAATTTTGTCAAAATTGACAAGAGTAAAGTACCCCCTGGAGCCGAAGGGGGGAAAAAATGGTTTCACCTGGCAAAAAGGTATTGGGATAGGAATTATGTGTACAAAGTTTAAGCAATGTAGCGTGTTTTTTGTAGTACCTGGCACTAATTTTGTCAAAATTGACAAGAGTAAAGTACCCCTTGGAAGCAATAGGGGGAAAATTGTTCCACCTGGCAAAAAGGTATTGGGATAGGAATTATGTGTACGAAGTTTAAGCAGTCTAGCGTGTTTTTTGTAGTACCTGGCACTAATTTTGTAAAAATTGACAAGAGTAAAGTACCCCCTGGAGGCGATGGGGGGAAAAATGGTTTCACCTGGCAAAAAAATATTGGTATAGGAATTATGTGTACGAAGTTTAAACAATTAAGCGTGTTTTTTTCTAGTACCTGGCACTAATTTTGTCAAAATTGACAAGAGTAAAGTACCCCTTGGAGGCAATGGGGGGAAAAATTGTTCCACCTGGCAAAAAGGTATTGGGATAGGAATTATGTGTACGAAGTTTAAGCAATGTAGCGTGTTTTTTGTAGTATCCGGCACTAATTTTGTCAAAACTGACAAGAGTAAAGTACCCCCTGGAGCCGATGGGGGAAAAAATGGTTCCACCTGGCAAAAAGGTATTGGAATGGGAATTATGTGTACAAAGTTTAAACAATTAAGCGTGTTTTTTTCTAGTACCTGGCACTAATTTTGTCAAAATTGACAAGAGTAAAGTACCCCTTGGAGGCAATGGGGGGAAAAATTGTTCCACCTGGCAAAAAGGTATTGGGATAGGAATTATGTGTACGAAGTTTAAGCAATGTAGCGTGTTTTTTGTAGTACCTGGCACTAATTTTGTAAAAATTGACAAGAGTAAAGTACCCCCTGGAGGCGATGGGGGGAAAAATGGTTTCACCTGGCAAAAAAATATTGGTATAGGAATTATGTGTACGAAGTTTAAACAATTAAGCGTGTTTTTTTCTAGTACCTGGCACTAATTTTGTCAAAATTGACAGGAGTAAAGTACCCCTTGGAGGCAATGGGGGGAAAAATTGTTCTACCTGGCAAAAAGGTATTGGGATAGGAATTGTGTGTACGAAGTTTAAGCAATGTAGCGTGTTTTTTGTAGTACCTGGCACTAATTTTGTCAAAATTGACAAGAGTAAAGTACCCCCTGGAGCCGAAGAGGGGAAAAATGGTTTCACCTGGCAAAAAGGTATTGGGATAGGAATTATGTGTACAAAGTTTATGCAATTAAGCGTGTTTTTTTCTATTACCTGGCACCAATTTCGTCAAAATTGACAAGAGTAAAGTACCCCTTGGAGGCAATGGGGGGAAAAATTGTCTTACCTGGCAAAAAGGTATTGGGATAGAAATTAGGTGTACGAAGTTTAAGCAATGTAGCGTGTTTTTTGTTGTACCTGGCACTAATTTTGTCAAAACTGACAAGAGTAAAGTACCCCCTGGAGCCGATGGGGGAAAAAATGGTTTCACCTGGCAAAAAGGTATTGGAATGGGAATTATGTGTACAAAGTTTAAACAATTAAGCGTGTTTTTTTCTAGTACCTGGCACTAATTTTGTCAAAATTGACAAGAGTAAAGTACCCCTTGGAGGCAATGGGGGGAAAATTGTTCCAACTGGCAAAAAGGTATTGGGATAGGAATTATGTGTACGAAGTTTAAGCAATGTAGCGTGTTTTTTGTAGTACCTGGCACTAATTTTGACAAAATTGACAAGAGTAAAGTACCCCCTGGAGCCGATGGGGGGATAAATGGTTTCACCTGGCAAAAAGGTATTGGGATGGGAATTATGTGTACGAAGTTTAAACAATTAAGCGTGTTTTTTTCTAGTACCTGGCACTAATTTTGTCAAAATTGACAAGAGTAAAGTACCCCTTGGAGGCAATGGGGGGAAAAATGGTTTCACCTGGCAAAAAGGTATTGGGATAGGAATTATGTGTACGAAGTTTAAGCAATGTAGCGTGTTTTTTGTAGTACCTGGCACTAATTTTGTAAAAATTGACAAGAGTAAAGTACCCCCTGGAGGCGATGGGGGGAAAAATGGTTTCACCTGGCAAAAAAATATTGGTATAGGAATTATGTGTACGAAGTTTAAACAATTAAGCGTGTTTTTTTCTAGTACCTGGCACTAATTTTGTCAAAAATGACAAGAGTAAAGTACCCCTTGGAGGCAATGGGGGGAAAAATTGTTCCACCTGGCAAAAAGGTATTGGGATAGGAATTATGTGTACGAAGTTTAAGCAATGTAGCGTGTTTTTTGTAGTACCTGGCACTAATTTTGTCAAAATTGACAGGAGTAAAGTACCCCCTGGAGCCGATGGGGGGATAAATGGTTTCACCTGGCAAAAAGGTATTGGGATGGGAACTATGTGTACGAAGTTTAAACAATTAAGCGTGTTTTTTTCTAGTACCTGGCACTAATTTTGTCAAAATTGACAAGAGTAAAGTACCCCTTGGAGGCAATGGAGGGAAAAGAGGTTTTACCTGTCAAAAAGGTATTGGGTTATGTATTATGTGTACGAAGTCACAGCAATTTACCGCGTTTTTTCTAGTACCTGGCACTCATTTTGTCAAAATTGACAAGAGTAAAGTACCCCTTGGAGGCAATGGGGGGAAAAATTGTTCCACCTGGCAAAAAGGTATTGGGATAGGAATTATGTGTACAAAGTTTAAGCAATGTAGCGTGTTTTTTGTAGTACCTGGCACTAATTTTGTCAAAATTGACAAGAGTAAAGTACCCCTTGGAAGCAATAGGGGGAAAATTGTTCCACCTGGCAAAAAGGTATTGGGATAGGAATTATGTGTACGAAGTTTAAGCAGTCTAGCGTGTTTTTTGTAGTACCTGGCACTAATTTTGTAAAAATTGACAAGAGTAAAGTACCCCCTGGAGGCGATGGGGGGGAAAAATGGTTTCACCTGGCAAAAGAGTATTGGGATAGGAATTATGTGTACGAAGTTTAAACAATTAAACGTGTTTTTTTCTAGTACCTGGCACTAATTTTGTCAAAATTGACAAGACTAAAGTACCCCTTGGAGGCAATGGGGGGAAAAATTGTTCCACCTGGCAAAAAGGTATTGGGATAAGAATTATGTATACAAAGTTTAAGCAATGTAGCGTGTTTTTTGTAGTACCTGGCACTAATTTTGTCAAAATTGACAAGAGTAAAGTACCCCCTGGAGCCGAAGGGGGGAAAAATGGTTTCACCTGGCAAAAAGGTATTGGGATAGGAATTATGTGTACAAAGTTTAAGCAATGTAGCGTGTTTTTTGTAGTACCTGGCACTAATTTTGTCAAAATTGACAAGAGTAAAGTACCCCTTGGAAGCAATAGGGGGAAAATTGTTCCACCTGGCAAAAAGGTATTGGGATAGGAATTATGTGTACGAAGTTTAAGCAGTCTAGCGTGTTTTTTGTAGTACCTGGCACTAATTTTGTAAAAATTGACAAGAGTAAAGTACCCCCTGGAGGCGATGGGGGGGGGAAAAATGGTTTCACCTGGCAAAAAAGTATTGGGATAGGAATTATGTGTACGAAGTTTAAACAATTAAACGTGTTTTTTTCTAGTACCTGGCACTAATTTTGTCAAAATTGACAAGAGTAAAGTACCCCTTGGAGGCAATGGGGGGAAAAATTGTTCTACCTGGCAAAAAGGTATTGGGATAGGAATTATGTGTACAAAGTTTAAGCAATGTAGCGTGTTTTTTGTAGTACCTGGCACTAATTTTGTCAAAATTGACAAGAGTAAAGTACCCCCTGGAGCCGAAGGGGGGAAAAATGGTTTCACCTGGCAAAAAGGTATTGGGATAAGAATTATGTGTACAAAGTTTATGCAATTAAGCGTGTTTTTTTCTAGTACCTGGCACCAATTTCGTCAAAATTGACAAGAGTAAAGTACCCCTTGGAGGCAATGGGGGGAAAAATTGTTCCACCTGGCAAAAAGGTATTGGGATAGGAATTATGTGTACGAAGTTTAAGCAATGTAGCGTGTTTTTTGTAGTACCTGGCACTAATTTTGTCAAAACTGACAAGAGTAAAGTACCCCCTGGAGCCGATGGGGGAAAAAATGGTTTCACCTGGCAAAAAGGTATTGGGATGGGAATTATGTGTACAAAGTTTAAACAATTAAGCGTGTTTTTTTCTAGTACCTGGCACTAATTTTGTCAAAATTGACAAGAGTAAAGTACCCCTTGGAGGCAATGGGGGGAAAAATTGTTCCACCTGGCAAAAAGGTATTGGGATATGAATTATGTGTACGAAGTTTAAGCAATGTAGCGTGTTTTTTGTAGTACCTGGCACTAATTTTGTAAAAATTGACAAGAGTAAAGTACCCCCTGGAGGCGATGGGGGGAAAAATGGTTTCACCTGGCAAAAAAATATTGGTATAGGAATTATGTGTACGAAGTTTAAACAATTAAGCGTGTTTTTTTCTAGTACCTGGCACTAATTTTGTCAAAATTGACAGGAGTAAAGTACCCCTTGGAGGCAATGGGGGGAAAAATTGTTCTACCTGGCAAAAAGGTATTGGGATAGGAATTGTGTGTACGAAGTTTAAGCAATGTAGCGTGTTTTTTGTAGTACCTGGCACTAATTTTGTCAAAATTGACAAGAGTAAAGTACCCCCTGGAGCCGAAGGGGGGAAAAATGGTTTCACCTGGCAAAAAGGTATTGGGATAGGAATTATGTGTACAAAGTTTATGCAATTAAGCGTGTTTTTTTCTATTACCTGGCACCAATTTCGTCAAAATTGACAAGAGTAAAGTACCCCTTGGAGGCAATGGGGGGAAAAATTGTCTTACCTGGCAAAAAGGTATTGGGATAGAAATTAGGTGTACGAAGTTTAAGCAATGTAGCGTGTTTTTTGTTGTACCTGGCACTAATTTTGTCAAAACTGACAAGAGTAAAGTACCCCCTGGAGCCGATGGGGGAAAAAATGGTTTCACCTGGCAAAAAGGTATTGGAATGGGAATTATGTGTACAAAGTTTAAACAATTAAGCGTGTTTTTTTCTAGTACCTGGCACTAATTTTGTCAAAATTGACAAGAGTAAAGTACCCCTTGGAGGCAATGGGGGGAAAAATTGTTCCAACTGGCAAAAAGGTATTGGGATAGGAATTATGTGTACGAAGTTTAAGCAATGTAGCGTGTTTTTTGTAGTACCTGGCACTAATTTTGACAAAATTGACAAGAGTAAAGTACCCCCTGGAGCCGATGGGGGGATAAATGGTTTCACCTGGCAAAAAGGTATTGGGATGGGAATTATGTGTACGAAGTTTAAACAATTAAGCGTGTTTTTTTCTAGTACCTGGCACTAATTTTGTCAAAATTGACAAGAGTAAAGTACCCCTTGGAGGCAATGGGGGGAAAAATGGTTTCACCTGGCAAAAAGGTATTGGGTTATGTATTATGTGTACGAAGTCACAGCAATTTACCGCGTTTTTTCTAGTACCTGGCACTCATTTTGTCAAAATTGACAAGAGTAAAGTACTCCTTGGAGGCAATGGGGGAAAAAATTGTTCCACCTGGCAAAAAGGTATTGGGTTATGTATTATGTGTACGAAGTTACAGCAATTTACCGCGTTTTTTTTAGTACCTGGCACTAATTTTGTCAAAATTGACAAGAATAAAGTACCCCTTGGAGGCGATGGGGGTGAAAATGGTTTCACCTGGCAAAAAGGTATTGGGATGTATATTACTTGTCAGAAATATTAACTCCTAACTATTACTCGTTTAGTACCTGGCAGCGGTCAAATTCCAATCCGCAAATTAGACATACCCGAATTAGTTTTATCGCAAAAAATGTCTGCGTGTTCAAATGAAGTAGGTATATAAATGTTTTGGATTCAACAAAACATTGCAACGGTCTTAATCAACGATAAATAAGACATTTTTCGCCAGACGATTCATCAGTTACTATCGCAGTTGGATTTCTAAAATTTTTACATTAATTCAAAACACATGTCTCAAAAGTATTGTGTCCTATTCAAACCATTCGCTATTGTTAAAGAAAATAGCATTGACACTTAAATTATCGAGTATTATTTACGGTTGATGAAGAGGTAGGTAGGAATACAGGCAAAAATGGTATTAAAGGACAGGAAGGACGATTATAGGATAGCAAAATGTTATGAAAAAGTTTTTTTTTTAAAGAAGTTGCTTGAAAAATAATAAAATAAAAGTATACTTGCTATTTCCATCTACATATAATTTCCAAAAAGCTGATACATTTGCAATAAATGTTTAAAATACGTAATTGGTGTTAATCAATATATTATGCCTAAGATAATAATTTAACTTTTTAAGTACTACTATCTATGTTTTACAGTTTTTTATGAAAATCAAAATGATTTTACACCTGGCAATGAAGCTGTTTTCTTTCGCCTCCTATTGCTTGACCACGAATCATTTACCATGTCATTGTGCTATAGTTAGTTATTATCAATTGGTAGAGGAAGAGGAGGAAGTGAAATATGTAGTAATCAGAGAAAACATTAACTATTTTGATAAGGTAGAAAACATTTTTGCTCACTCACGAATCTTTTAAGAAAATTCGTGAGTTCGTAACAATTTCCGGAAATAATTTAGGCACCAGTGGTATTATAAGTAAACACAAAGCTAAACTTATAAACAAAATATTGTAGGATAATTGAAGATAAATTCGGTAAATTCAACGTAAACAAAACACAAACCCAACCACTTTAAAGTTTTGACAACTGTAACTGAATTGACCGCCCCGTTTTCATGATTGCTTTGTTTAGGATAAAATTACGTTTTTAATTTCTACTCGTTTCTAATATTCTACATACTTTCTTGGTTATGTACACTGAAGTATCTTGTTTCATTGTTTCTCTTCTATTATACGTTTAGTTTACCTTTATATATTTACTTCTAAGATTAAATGAATTTGTATGATCAAAATCTTCTATTGACATTGTTAAATACCTATCATTTTCATGTTGTTAATGTTGCTATTTATTATTAATAGGATAAATTTTGGTAAATGATATACTTCTCTCAAATTATGTCCTATTCATCCACAAGCATTATTTTATGTTGCACACGATTTTATGAACATCTGCAACATATTTTTAGTTGGATTTATCATTGGCCAATAAAAAAGAGCGAAATTTAACCAAAGACGCTGGTGAGCTCGCTATATTCTCGCTAGAAATTTTACCGTACCCTCTAAAGTTAAAAATGTTGATACAGTTATGTGTTTTGCTATTTTTAAGCATACCTATGATTGTATTTTTTAGTAACTTAAAAGTTTTTTGTCCCTAAATAGGTATCTGTACTTGACTTAACACACATTCTCAAAATAAATTTAGTACATAAACCAATAAAATTATATCAAAATTTGTTCTATAACGATTTCAACGATTGTCGTATGTATCTCATTGAGTTACTGCATATCCGAGAAAAGCTCATTAAGCACATCGGGTTTAGGTAGGTACTAAATTCTCTAGAGGGCAGTACCCCACCTCCTCACAAATAAATGAACAGAACACTAATCCGAAACCTGCTATGTCATAATTTATCTCTGCATAGTTTCCTTTTCTATAGATGCCAAAACCCCCGACTGACCGTCAGATATGAATCCATAGGCGTAGAACGAAGGTTATTCTTTTTATAATGAGCAATATCTGTAAATATAAATAATTTGTAGTTTGGATGTAGTAATGTAATTTGATGCTGACTTTTTAATGATTACTCCTTCTTGGTTAACTTTCTCTATTCTTTTTCTGTCGTATTGTGATTTTTTTTAGATTCTTCCAATTTTACGGTTTAATTTTGTCATTATATAGTTTTTACTGGTCTTAACAAAGTCATTATCATTGGTGAAAATTAGTGGTTGTAATTGTTTTAACAGTTTTCCTTTTTCTTTCAAACTAAAATAGTATTTACATGAGTAAGCGCTTGTGTGATATTTTTTGAAAATGCGCCGTAGTGATAAAGGCATATAAAATATAAAAACTCAAAAACGAAAAATGATATAAACTTGAGTTTTTTAGCAAAAATCAAACTATAAGAAGAAGCCTTTTGATTAAAAAAAAACTGAATAAAAATGGGGGTTCAAGAGCGATTGAAATTAAAAAAGAATCCTAAATCAAAAACAAAAATGAAGCTCTATAAGCAGATGAAGCATATTGATTTTGAAAAAAATTGAATAAAAATAGAGGGTTAAGGGGGTTAAAACATTTAAACAAATCCTAACTCAAAAACGAACAATAATATCAACTTGAAATTTTTAAAAAAAATCAAGCTCTACAAGGGGACTAAGCCTATTGATTTGAAAAAATTGAATGAAATGGGGGTCAAGGGGGTAGAAATAAAAATTAAACTTAAAACCAAAAGCGATATTAACATGAAATGTTTAGTAAAAATCAGACTCCAGAAACAAAAAACGTTATCAAATTGAAATCTTCAGAAAAATCAAGCGTTATAAATGATGAAGCCTACTGATACCTGAAAAAAATTTAATCGAAAATATGAGTTGATGGGTTCTATTAAACTGTGAAGAGTATAATATAGAATGCTAAGCATTAAATATGTTCATTCTAGTTTTTCCCTTCCCAACCTAATTTTTTTTTATTTCCGTACTGTCAGTTCTGTCAACGTTGCCACCTTTATACTATGCAACCAAAAATATACAAGTGCAGTGTGAAAATAAATGTAATATACAGTTTTAAAAGGTTTAAATAAATTAGGTTATGTTACAATTCTTACGATTTTTATTGAAGACCGTTTTGTTTATTTTGTTTTAGTTGGTATTATTAAGTTTACAATAAATTCGATAGTATAAGTTTTAGCACAAATAAAGAAAAAAATAAACCAATAAAACAGTACCACCTGAGAGACGATAATGGGTGATTCTCTTAGGGTTCGTGGTAGATGCGCCCGTGGCATTTGCGCTTTCCACGAAAAAGAGTGGCACTTGCGCTCGGGTATCCGTTTCGAGCATACCTGATGCTTTTTAAGAACTGTCAAGAGATTGGCACTTGCGCCCTGTTTGTATCCAAGTAGGTGGAATAAAATATAGAAGAGCAAGATCAAGCAGATAAGTAAACTTAAAATATTAAATAATAATAATAATAATAAAAATGTGTGTAAATACATTATACCTATTACTATTATATCTATATAAAATATTCAAGGGTCTTACCCTTAATCTCATTTAACAGGTATTACAATAGTTGTTTCCTGGATTTTATTTGCAGTTTTACTCTTAATTTTATTAAACAGTTACTACAATAGTTGTTTCCTGTTAAAAAGGTGTTGGTGTATAGGTACTGTTTTTAAATAGATATAAGAGTTCCACATTTGTTCATAATTTATTCGTACAATCGCATGAAGACATTATTATAAAATCGAACACTGAGGTACTTACACGTTTATTAAAATTTATATTGAATTTTTACGAGGATTTGTGTTATTTTCGTGTCATGGCTGATGTAGCTGAAGTTACAATTACTTCCAAAAATAAAGAGAATATGGTGTTTTTCAATTTTTCAACACATTTTTTGTTTTTCCCTCTTTTCTTGGTCTACGTTCTACTTTATTAACAAGTGCATTATCATTTTTCAACGAAAATTACCGTAATTGTTAATTCTGTTAGTAAAATATTTTTTCTATAAACTTAAATTTAAAGTGTGACATTTAATTTAAAAGATTATTTTATTAGTAATAATGCAACACATAACATTAAACTAAATATCTCCATATTGCACTTGCAACAAAATAAAGTTAGTAACAATGCAACAAACAATAACATAATACTCGTATTATGTAGTGCATTCAATTACTAATGATGGTGGGTGAGGTTTTCCGGGTTTTCCTCACCTGTAAGTCAAATGGCACCATCAATCATCCTTAAGTCGCCCCGGAGCGCCACGGCAAATAATAATAATAGCCGTCCCTTCCCCTACACAAGTCGTTCAGTCGACTTCAGGGGTTGAAATTTACTCGTAAGGGGGTGAATTAGGGAGAGTATTATTATTATTATTACTAATAAAATAATCTTTTAAATAAAATATCACACTTTAAAATACGTAACTGGCGCTAAAATTAAAAGGAATCCAATGCACAGTAATAGGTATTGCTGAATTCGCAATTCCTCTTAAAATTATCTTTTTGATGATGCGCCATACTTGGTACTTTCCCTATGGATATGATGAAAAGGTGTCCTCCTTGAAATAAAAATCGCCCAGTTTTTGGTTTTTTTAATTATTCTTCAAGATATTCTGAGATACGGCCGCTAACAACTCTTAATTAGAGATACAAGAAAATAAAAGAAATACATAATAAAAAACTGTTTTTGGGTAGTTACAGCCAATCTTCCAGTGATTCACCATAGTAAAAATAATAAAATTTAGAATAGTAAAAATGTATCGCAGATATTTTAAGTTTATCCATCTACTACCTGCCTGCAAATAAAAACAGGGCGCAACTGCCACTAACTTGAGCCTTCTTAAAAAGCAGGTAAGCTCCAAAAGTAGGATAGGGCGCAAATGCCACAATTTTAGGTAGTGGCCGCAAGTACCACGGGCGCATCTACCATAGATTCGATTTCTTAGTCTTAAGCTTTTAGGGTGAGATTGCAGATCTGCAAATATGGCGGACTTACAAATGCAAGTATTCCAAAAAATATCTGCGAATTCGCAATATTTATTGTGGTTTATTACCCCCAACAACACTAAACCCAAATTTGGAATACGAAAACTTGATACTTGCATGTGTAAGTCAGTCATATTTGCAGATTTTCAAAGTTGCCGCCATATTTGCAGATCTGCAAAGTTGCAGACGTTCTGTAATCTCACCCTTAGTTTATTTAGGTTAATATAAAATTGCTGATAGCGCTTATTAAGAAATAAGGGGGGGCAGCAACGATTTTTTGGCGACATAAATATATAATTTACAGGACTTTAATTTCTAATGATTTTTAAAATGACAGGTAGAATTTTTTGTTACATTTATTCAGTACAAAACAATTTCTTTTTGAACAAATTGTTTTTGGACAATTTACTTATATCTGTATCAACAAAAATATTTAAAAAAATAATTCTTACAAATTAACATAAAAACTCTAAAGACTAAATCCAAGAATTTTTAAAAAGCTTTCTAATTCCGAAAAAAATTATTTTCCGCATTAACATGTGATTTTTTCGCCAGCGACTCTCCTCACAATCGTAAAAAATAGTAACTAACGTTCAGTGTTCCCCTCCAAAAATTAATATACCTCCGCTCTAGTCGCAATAATACAATATACAAAACATCAAAGAAGGCAGGTCAAAAACTGAGCCACCATATTCGAAAAACGTCACCATTGAATCCCATAAAACTCCTCGGACCCTCTCGATGGTCAGGTCTAACCTCACTTTTATTGGTCCCCGGCTGAATAAGGCAGGCCTTTTCATAGAAATACACACACTACATTCTTGATGGGTCTACCCAAGCCCATCAACATCAACCCATCGTGTAGTGGTTTAGTTTAGTGTTAGTAAAGCACTCGGTCGGGCTTACGGGCTTCAACATGTATAAAATGCTGTGGGAACGGACTATGTTGTGTTTAATAGGTTATCGAAATTTCCTATCGTGTGACATTGTATCTGATCATTCAGTACAGACTTTTTGTGTTGTTTAGTTAAAATATTCTTTTTCTTGTGATCTTTTGGTGTTAATTAGGTGTTGTTTATAATTTCGTTATCTTGGTAAAAACCTGTATTTTATTTTTTTCCAATCTAAAGGTATTGTCTACAGTAAAAATATATCCTTACCTACTAGAATTTGAAAATCATATTTGACAGCTATTTTTTGTGCTATGCTGATTGAAATTAAACTGTAATCAGCATAGATAAATTAATATTAAAAGATAAACCGTTAAAATGCACGTAATCAGCATATATTACTATTGTTACCCAAAATATATGTTTCGTTCTTTGCAACTTTAACATACTCTGGGTCCATAACACTTTAATGTCACAAAAAGTAAGCGATTTAGAAAAAAAAATAGAACCATTTTGAATGTGGTAGAGACTAACTCGTTACAAAAAAGTGCGGATTTTGTCAAAATACTCGTATAGCCATTTTTTTCTAACCTGTTTTTTTTTTTTTTTTTTTTTTTTTTGAACATGACTGAATTGTTCGCTGTGTTCAGGTGCGAGTTTTACAAAAAAATTGTCAAAAATAACTAGTTTCTATAGTAAATTTTCGCAAAAAAATATTGAAAACCAGTATTTTTCGAGAAAAATATAATGAAAAATTGAAGTGATCAAAACCCATATATTTTGTTGTTTGGAAAAATCTACCTATAGAGAAACGGTATTAAAAAAATGTTTTTCGTCATGAAATGTATTACCTACCCCAAACATTTTTTTCCCATTTTTGCACAAGAAACCATCACTAACAAAAAAATTATATATTTTTTCTACTTGAAATAGCAAAATAATTAAAAAAAAAATACGTATGTCGCCTGAAATAAAAACATAATTTTTTAAAAATTCGCTTCTCGTCCAACTGACACAGATCAAAGAATATACATTTTTGCTTCTCAGCTTAATCTTCGCCTGGCCTCGTGGGGTACGTACATACCCCCACGCTCTTTCTTGTCGATTTTTGATATCTAAATCTTAGAAAACGAAACTCGTAACGACATCTATCGGTAGTCAAGGGATATACTTTTATACCTAGGCCAGTGGGATAGCGCTCTCAAAATAAATACCTTTTTTAAAGACCCATGAAAACAATTATTATTTTTTTTTAGTGATGTAACAGAAGCCCTTTTTATCGAAAAACAAAAAAGTTATGATTTTTTTTTTTGTAAAAAAAGCTTTTTTTTTTCTTCTGGTTTTCCAGTTTTCCGAATTTTTTATGAACGCTGATCTTTATTTTTTCAACTCTGACTATTCTACAGTTGAAAGTGGTATCTAAAGAGGATCACTGAATTTTTTTGAGACAAAAGAATCAATATTTCAATTTTTGCAAAGATTTTTATCACTGGGGTTCGTACGTACCCCACGAGTCCAGGTATGTTACTCAGGATGGCATGCCAGGTGAAGGTTAATATCACTACTTCTACCAAACAAATCTAAGTTGGTTAAGTACCTATTAATTGTTGCAGTAAACACAACCTAAAATTTAGGAATATTTACTGATTTAAAATACATATTTTTCTGCAATGTGCTCACAAATATTGGTAAATACATTTTTAGTAACTTGTACCACATATATAGTCTTTAATAAATAATCAATAAAACACTTAAAACCAATGTAAAATATAAAAACACAAATAAATTTCAACTTGGAAAGGCCATATTTTTGAATTTTGACTATAATCCGCAATTTTTTCCCTAAATATCAAGAACTACCCATGTGTAGTTTTATTTAAAACATGTGTCAAATCTGCAATTTTGTGACACTAAAGTGATATGGCACCGCACCCAGCCTGTTATTGTGTCACATCGATTTTTATAATTCCAATCGCCTTGTTAAATCCTCTTCTTTCCTCTTTCTATATAATTTTTATTTATTTCTTTCTAGATTTTCCTCTTTAATTTCATTTCGCTGCAGTCCATGTCCAAACTTTAAGTGGCATCTTTTCTCTTTACTTGTTTTAATAAAGGAAACTGCACAGTAGATATGCATCTGATTCATGACCGCCACTTTTCACTTTTAAGATCTATCAAAATAATTTAAAGGCCAATTTTTTATATTGCAGATCTATCTGAACAGATAACAAATACAACACTGCTTTTATTTAATTAGATTTGGGATAAGACTTTTATCGTTCAATTTAATTGCAGATTTGAAAGCTTTGCAAACACTGATGTTCACAAGGCTGACTCTATTTGAGCATTGTTCTATTTTCTAGCAATTCGTAGAGGGGTTCTTTCTAGATTTACACTGACCATATCATGTTATTTTTGGTTTTTTGTTTATTTTTCTCTTTTAATCTTTTTCGGCGTTCTTTTCTTCTTGGTTCTTGCCATTTTAATTTTCCTACTTTAACATTTTTCTTTTTCCTGTATGTTTATTCTGTCTGTAATCATATAATTTCATCACCGATTGTTTCTTCAAACCCTATTTTAGTTTATATTTACAAAATTATATCGTTTTTTAACCGACTTCAAAAAAGGAAGAGGTTCTCAATTCGTCGTAATATTTTTTTTATGTATGTTCAGCGATAATTCTTTAACACGGTGTCTGATTTCAATGATTTTTTGTTAGAAAGGGGGTACTTCATATTAATTTGGTTAAAATCTAATAATTGGGTCCATTAGAAAATCCTCAAAGCTTTTAGAAATATACCTCTCATTTGATAAAAAACGAAGGCCTAAATGAAAAAAAACTATTTTTCATAAAAGTTTCACCTATGTATTGACAGTGCTTCCTCCATATTTTTTGCTTTTAAATTAACAAAACTATAGCAATAAACAATTAGTAATGTCATGGTTTTACTATAAAGCACACATTGAAGGCAGAGCCTCTCGACTCTCTATGCTGAAATGTATGAAAAGTGATTTTCTATATTTTTATCACTAATCTATAGTAAGTTTTAAATATAGAGGTGCCCAACTTCTTTTTCAAGGTAATTAGAGTTATTTAACAACCTGACCCACTCCCAAAATCAATTGAGCACTATAACAAATAGATAAAATAACAAGTATCACGTTACAAATAATAAAAAAAAGGATTTTAAACATTTTAATAATTATAACGACACACCCCAATTTTGTACTAAAGGTAAGCCAAAAACATAATTTAAAAAATTAAATGTTAACTATAAAAAAAACAATTTTTTTCTTGTAGAACTGTTTTTAATGTTTTAAAAAAAAACAAGGCTTTAATGCCAAACAAAATAATAATTTACAAATAAAAAAAACTACTGAAGAAGGCACTGATCAGTGCCGAAAGCTTTATCCACACATACACGAGTTTCATTTCTCACTAGCACCTAAAAACCCAAGATCTACAAAGAAAAAAATTACATATAAAGCCTTGGTTTCTTTGAACACTTCGTCGCGGTGAGCGGACAGTCCGTCAACCGTCGCGTTTTGACGATTTTATCCAACCAGAGTATTTAAATGGGAATGGTTTTCTTGAATCCGCTTAGTTGAACAGGACGGCGTCATGCCGCTGATTTGTCGCGAAGAGTCGGTTGATATCTGTTGAGTTTGATATCAGCGGAATCGTCGTTGTGTGCGGAGACTATATTGTTATTAATTTTAAAACAATGAGTGACAAATTCACATACAGATGACATCATGACTTTATTTTTAGGTTTCTTGGAAATTATGTCCTTTAATAAAACTCAACACGAATTCAAAAAGATCTGTAGAAAGTCTAAAATACTCCCTAAATTTGATTTCATTTCCAAAAAGCCTCCACTGCACAGTGATATTAAAGGCACCTTCCGTATCGCGACACAAAAACAACTCATTCACTGGCTTATTGGAAACTTTGACGGTTGCAATTGCCAGTTCCTCTTGTTCTTCCTCTTCCAACAATAATAACGCAAACAATTTATTTGCAACCATTTTAGTGCCTTTCGTTTACATTCATAATACATAGACGGTACGTACAGACATAGAGAAAGTCTCATTTTCTATATTTTTTAACAAACCACCTCGGGCGAAAATCGCAGTCCTCAGCGGTCGACGGACTGTCCGCTCTCCGCGACGGAGTGTTCAAAGAAACCAAGACTTGAGTTGTTTTTGTGTCGCGATACGGAAGGTGCCTTTAATATCACTGTGCAGTGGAGGCTTTTTGGAAATGAAATCAAATTTAGGGAGTATTTTAGACTTTCTACAGATCTTTTTGAATTCGTGTTGAGTTTTATTAAAGGACATAATTTCCAAGAAACCTAAAAATAAAGTCATGATGTCATCTGTATGTGAATTTGTCACTCATTGTTTTAAAATTAATAACAATATAGTCTCCGCACACAACGACGATTCCGCTGATATCAAACTCAACAGATATCAACCGACTCTTCGCGACAAATCAGCGGCATGACGCCGTCCTGTTCAACTAAGCGGATTCAAGAAAACCATTCCCATTTAAATACTCTGGTTGGATAAAATCGTCAAAACGCGACGGTTGACGGACTGTCCGCTCACCGCGACGAAGTGTTCAAAGAAACCAAGGCTTTATGCACTTCGGTCTATTGTGAAACCTAAAAGACACAAGAGGCTCAATTTCGTTGCGATGTCCATTCTAATTTGATTTCTGTTAAAAAAAATATGCAATATTGTATAAATAAATATTCTTTAAAACAACAATACAAATGTCATTGCTTAGGACCGTAAGTATACTTGACAAATTAATATTCGTTGTTCCAAGTTTATTTTAACCCGAGTAGGCTATAACTGAATTGTTGACAACAGTACCCAACAATATAAACAAGTATCAGTCATGGCCTATTCAGGATAAAATAAACTTTTTTTATTTTATTATTTGAGTGAAATTTCCCTGTCTCAGCGTTAAATATGAAATATGCAATTAAAATATTGACCTCAAAATTTCCATCCTGTTTGTTGCATCAACAAGCATATTGACTTGGCGAGGATTAAGAATATCCCTATTTTGATATAATTTTTGTCTTTACTTCTTGCAACAACAAAACCGTAATTAAATTTTTTAACGAAAACTTATGACTTCCCCAAATATATTCAGTTGCAACAGGATGAATGTAGATATAATAAATGTGTAAAAGTGTCTATATTTCTTCCCAATATATTAGGTAACAATATGACACATTGCCCATTGCCACCTAACGAGAAGTTTTATAATAAAAAAATGAAAAAATCCTACCATATCAATAATGTAATACATTAGCCGACACGTAGAGAGAAACAGAGCTTTGCTACGTTTGAAGGTGATGAGAAAGATACACAGAGTCTATGAAATTGGTGGTGAGAATTAATAATTACAGCGTAAACCTATGACATCTCTCATCGTTTAATGTTATATATTATATTTGTCAATTCAAAAGCAAAAAATATGGTGTTTACTCTATGTTACCTTGTCATCACATAAGCAAAAATTTTATAAAGAATTGTTTTTTTTGTTTAGGCCTTCCTTTTTTGTTAAATGACTGATATATTTTTTAACCAAATTTTTAAAGGGCTGAAACCGAGATATTTACGTTTATATTTTTTTCGGCCGTAAGGGCTAATGCAAATGATTTTTTTTTAAGTATAAACAATTACTCCCTACAAAAATTTTATTGTGCATTGGACCAAAAAATTAGTATTTTTTCTCTATATCTGGATTTTTGATGACAGTGCCCTTCTGCACAGTCTAATTTTGTATTATCTCCGGAATAAGGGTTACCTTTCATCTCTGAAAAATTCAGCTTGTGACAAAAGAGTGGGAGGTAAATCATTTTCTAGAGCGAATATTTTAATACATTCTGCCACAGTTTAAAGAATATTATTGTCCGATTTTTATGATTCTTTTTTTGTTAGTAAGGGGTGGCCCCCATATAAATTTTCTCAAAATCTAATAATTGGGTCATTGAGAAAATCATCAAACTCTTCATTTTGTATGTATGTTTAGCGATAATTATTTACCACTTTGTCCGATTTCTATGATTCTTTTTTAGTTAGTAAGGGGGTACCTCAGATATCGTCCCATGTAAATTTGGTTAAGATGTGGTGATGGCATCTACACGATTTTGAAGTCGGTTTTTTAAAATTACTTTTAATACTTGTCACATTGAACCTTGTTACGGCGAAATTAAATATTAAAGTTGATATAAAATTATTTTATCGTATTTCTACCCTATCTACTTGTAATAATTAGCATGCCAAATTATTTATAAACCTTTAATAATAGGTATTACAATAAGATGACATCTTTAAAATATTTTGAAATTCTTAATTAAGTACATATGTATTTGTACTCAAATTTAGGTCAAGCTGATTTAAAGCTTGTACGAGTAGAAATAAGAACATGAAATCAGCAACAAAGTTGCAGTTGACTGTAAGTAAATATTGCTCTTAAACTATTCATTATAGACCATAAATTTGAGAGGTTTCTGAAGTTATCATTAAATGTTTAAATTGATATACAGAGTTTTCAGAAAAAATAAACAGTTTAATTTGCCCTATATTACCTATCGATTAAAGTAAAATATAGGCTTAGCAATAAATGTAGAACATATATCTTTAATAATATAGGTGTTACATATCTTTGACACACTGAAAAAAAATAAAATACAGAGTACGTACCTACCTACCTACCGAAAAAAGAATATTTTAATTTAGTGGTTTTAAATTTTGACCACATTAGAGGCGAGGTGTACAAAAAAAATTGGTGCTTGATGATAATGAAAGCGGAGAGCAGAGTGCGAGGCATCTTTAAACTGAAATACAAAACTCCCTTCAAGGTTAAAACTTTGAAGGAGTACCAGAAATTCGTTGAACGATCGAACAGACATAAAATTTTGAGGGACAGCAGGTTCTCGTATGTCAGTGCAGATGCTGTAATTAACACGTAAGGACTTATACATATCTATTTTAAGAAATATTGTCAAATTTAATTGTGTCTAAAAACGAGGAAAGATATTTTTACAATAATTTTTTTTTTATCAGTATACAGTGTATTCGAAACTCGAGTCTCTATATTGATATATAAGAGATAAAAAGTCGGTTAAATGTTTTAGAGAATTTGATTAGAGGTTAAGTAGTTTTTGAGTTATTTCAAAAAAACTAAATATTATGGTCTATTCTATTTTTTTAAATGATACGTTCTTGAAGTATTACATATTTGACACTTTTTAATGGAGAATATTTTTGTGTAAACCAACTTCGAAATTGTCTTTTGTTTTTGAGTTACCTACCATAACTTTGATATTTTTTATGGCGTCCATATTGGATTTTTACATAATATTATCATCCTTCAAATTACCTATTAAACAATGTGCCACATGACTTTTAAATTTTTTAGAATTACCTTATATTAATAAAAATTTAATATTTTCAATAATTTGACAACCCCGCTTTAATCTAAAATATCACGTAGTACAAAATTAATTTCTTTTAATTATCACATTTCTTGGCCTGCTATGTAAAAATGCCTGAAATAATCATAGTCTATCATGTGAAGATATAAATTTGATTAAAAGTTCAAAATTCAAATTTTTAAGAAAATTGTTCAAATAAAAGTTACTCTTAATGTTATTATCTATAATTTTCGTTCTACAGGGTGTACCAATAAAAACTCCCAAGCCGGATATTTTGGTAAGTAATAGAGGTATTTTAATTCTGTAAGAGCCAGTTCATAAAGCGCTAAGAGAGCTTCAGTTTTAGATATAAATTAATTTTAAATAGGTCAATATGTATAGATGGCGCTGCGCTCAATATATTTTTTTCGATGGGAGGAACTTTCTTATATAACGCATCTTGTAAAAAATGAATTTTTAAGTTGATTTTGTTTTATAAACTAATTCGATAAATCTAGCCATTTTTGATATACATAGTGGGTCACTCAAAACACTTTCATCCTGTTTTTCAGCATTAATCATTGGATTTTAAGAAAATGCTAAAACAGGTAGATTTTTATTTTAAATTAAAAACATTTTTACAATATAGACATCTGTCATGTGTCAACCCCCTCCCTTGTACTTCTCCAACACCTTAATTTTAAATAGGTAATGTACCATGTATGGCACATCATTGAAAAGGTAATTTAATGGAGAATTCAGAAATATTTCTGTATATTGAGTTACTTAAATTTTATCGCCCTCTAGCGGGATAAAAAACTACTACGTATTGTAGAGTGTGACACTACAATGTGTAGTATATCATTAAAAGGGTAATTTTATAGGGAATTTAGAAAAAAGACTGACTGTTCATTGCGATACTTTTAATTGTACCGCCCTCTATCGGGATAAAAAAAATTGTACGTATTATAAAGTGTGATACCTTGAACGCAAATTTAATTACTAATTTATTGCACCTTATAACATTAATATAAATATCCTCCATATTACACTTGCAATAGTTTGAAAATTATTCATGCATTATTTTAAACATTATTGCTAACTTTATTTTGTTGCAATGGAAATGTATGGAAATGTTTATATTAATATTATGTGGTGCATTGAATTAGTAATTAAATTAGCTTTCAAATGAAATGTCACACTTTATAATACATTACAGGTATTTTATCCCGATAGAGGGCGCTAAAATTAAAAATATCACAATAAACAGTCATATTTCTGACTTCATCATAAAATTACCTTTTCAATGATGTGCCGTATATGATATAATCCTTATTTAAAATTAAGGGGTTGGAGAAGTAGAAGGGAGGGGGTTGACAGATGTCTGTATTGTAAAAATGTGTTCAATTGGGAATAAAAATCGACTTGTTTTAGCATTTTCTAAAAATCCAATGATAGGAAAAAACTATTTTGAGTGACCCACTCTGTATATCAAAAATGGCTAGATTTATCGAATTAGTTTATAGAACAAAATCTGCTTAAAAATGCATTTTTCACAAGATGCGTTATATAAGAAAGATCCTCCCATCGAAAAAAATATATTGAGCGCAGCGCCATCTACATATTTACCTATTTAAAATTAATTTATATCTAAAACTGAAGCTCTCTTAGTGCTGTATGAACTCATGGTATAAAAAATAAAAGGTAGGATATCAACAGTGTCAAAAATAGGACGGCCACGCGCATGGCGTCACGCGTAGAGTTTATGTAGGCGCGAATTTAAAAATACTGACGAAGTGTGAGGAAAATATATGCTACTTACAGAATTTTGATGAATATTAAGGATATTATTTTAGAAATTACATGAAATATCTATGGATATTATTATGGTATAGTTAAGAAAAGAACTATGAAGGAACATAAATGCAAATACATACATAAAAGAAATATTTTTTTGAACAGTTTGTTTCCTTTTTTTTTAATGATTTATTATGGTTATACAAATTCGACTTCTAACGAATAGTTTTTATAACCAGGATAATGAAATAAAGGGTATCTTTGCATTTTGAAACTGGGGATCCTGGTAACAATTTCGTATCTGGATATGCCGGATATTTTTACCTAATTAGGATTTGCAACTTGTTTACTCATTTACCTGCACTATATTATCCAATTGAATAAAAATAAGTTTTAAAAAAATATATTTTATATACATATATATTATATATATATAATACATAAAATATGGTAGGTGCAATATACAAAATTAAAATAAAATGTCGCTGCATTTTTCCTGGACCTAGTCACTGACAGTTTTTTAATTCATTCATCAAGTACAAGGAGAAATTTTCTTTTTTTTTTGGTGACATTTACAATTTCACTTTTGCTTATATTGCGAAATTTTTAGCCTTCACAGAGTAGAGTCTCCAGTTTAGAAAACCCAAGTTGTGAATGGTTCATTTACAACTTCACATTATGTGAAGTTCTGATTTGAGGTCCCTCTTATAATTGGAAGGTTAAAAGTGCTTGAAATACATCTAAAAATTTATCTGCAGGGTCACAAGCCATTGCAAGGGCTACTCCATGTCGAATTTTCTTGGGGAGGAGGGTAGAATTGCCTATTTATCATATTTTTTTTTAATAAAAGGCTCATGGATTTTAAAAATTTTAATCTAGGGAACGGCATGCTCCCCTGGGCCTCCGCTGGAGCCGCCCTTGGGCCACTCCTCACTTCTGACTAAGCTCTTACTGTCGAGGAAAGCGAAAAATCATAATTTTTTCGTTAATCCTTTCCTTTAATTGTTACTGTTACATCCGTACTGCAATTTTTCAATGATTTTCAATAAAACTACTCACAGAGAACAAAGTTTACAACAGATATCTGCTTAATATCTTATAAATCACTAAACGACTCACAAACTACTGCAACATGCCATATGATATTTATTTCGCGCCAACTCTACTAACTCTACGCATAACGTCAGCGCCGCCATGACACCATGCGCGATATCCCCCCCTGGTATGAACTAGCTTTTACAGAATTAAAATATCTCTATTACTTATCAAAATATCCGGCCTGGGAGTTTTTATTGGTACACCCTGTATACCGGATTTCCCAAAAATGGACTGTATTCGAGATATTTGAAGAAACGTGCAAATTTCGAAATTTGTAGATAACTCAAAAACGAATAAAGATCAAAACACCAACTTTTAAACTTAATCCATTCTGCGGTAATCTGATTAAATTTTGGGCATAGTCTAAGCATCTGGGGGTATTTTATAGGGTGTCATTTTTTTTACTTTAAGGGAATATTTCTTCGTTATATACGATTGGCGAAGAAAATTTTTTTAAATAAAGGTTATTTGCGATATCATTCTCTATGTTTTTTGTTCCAAACATGATTTCTCCTAAATTGACTGTATTTGAGGAAAAGTGTAAAATTAAAATTTATCAGAATTTTTGATGGCAACGAAAGTATATAAAAATTGTTTCGAGATAGATGTGTGTGGAGAATGTACCTATGTATTTAGTTCATCCTCTAAACATTTACAGGGGTGATACAACAGGTTGTACAAAATAATCGGAAAAGGTCTAATAACTAGACAGGAAAGTAATGTGTTGGGTACATCAGAATTTTAATAATATTATTGGACAAGTTTAAATTTGCGTATTTGCTAACTAGCAAATCTAATTTGTTTTTCTGCAATATTTTGAATTAAATATTTGATACTATTTTTATTTAAAACCCCATTTTTTAAATTAAATTTAATAATAACATTTATTTTTCTATTCTATTGAGTACCTATGGGCAGTGGCGGCTCTTGACCAAAATATTGGGGGTTCAAAATGACGCAATATAAATGTTTTAGAAAGCTTTTAATATACCTTTCTAAAAGTTTTTTACCTACATATATTCTGAGATCTATATTCTGTAATTGTGAACCCCCAAAATATTGGTTACCAGCCGCCACTGCCTATGCGGCACTAACAATATCCGGTTTAATGTACTTTTACGTGGACATACTATTTTATATGGATGCGGTGTTACCAAATTAAAGAAAATATCAATTTTGGAGTATTTCTCAAAAATTTGGCACATCGTTTAAAAGGTATAATTTAGAAGGTAAAAATCTAAGACGGTGGCCATAAGAAATAAGAAAGTTACGGTGGGTAACTCAAAAATAGAAGACAATTTGTAATTTTTTATACAAAAATATTTTCCATTAAAAAGTGCCTTGAGAATGCAACACTTTGTAATATGTCAAATTAACGGTTGTTTTTTTTTTGAAATAACTCAAAAACTACAAAACTTAATAATCTTGAAAACGGGTTCGAAAACACCATCAAATTTTCTCATTCGCCATTTAATCGACCGTTCTATCATTTATATTAAGCGAGATCCCAATTTATAGACTCAAATTTTGGACACACCGATCCTTAATATATAACTTAAGATTATTTTTAGTTTTTAGAAAAAAAAGTAGATATGTACTACATATGTATGTATTCCAAAATTGTTTAATTTATTCCTTTTCGTTGTCCATTTTTATTGTTCACTTTTCAAATGAAAATATTTAGTTTGAATTAAAAAGTTGTGTCTTTGAAACATCAACCTCCTATAGCGTAAAATCTCAACACATGGCACTAATTCCACGTGCCTCTTCTTTTTTCATTTTGGAAGTGCCTTATTATCTACCCTTGTTGGCGATCTTTCTCCAATAAAAAATTGTAGCTAACTTCACGCCAGGTCTACAGTTAATCATAAACTAAAATCTATAGAAGATGTTCCCTTACCATTTTGGAATAACCCCGTACAATACTGCAACATAATTTTGTACAGCTGTTGTATTTTCTCTGATGCTGCAAAGCCGGGAAAAAGGGGCTTTGAAATTACATTATCCTGCTTTCAGGATCTTTGTATTCGAACTCGAAATATTTTATTCCTTTTGCTTTTTCTCTCATTTTCATTTGGGCGTTCGTAATGATTAGCTTGAGAGCTTTTGAACATATTAAAAATCCGCAAAACCCAACCATTTTTTTTTATTTTTAAAAAGATTTATGTAGAAAGTTAACAATTTTTAGTTGATTGCGACTTTGTTAACTAAAGTGGTGCTGAAATTGTAGAACTTCCTTATTGTATGTGAATGAAGCACATCCTTTTGAAAATCAATACTTCATAACCCTAAACCGGATATTTTTCTTACAAGTGCACTTTATTAATAACTCGTACGTGTGTATGACAAAAAAAAATGGTGCAGGCATGAGTGTAGCAAACGATGGTGGCTTGTTATTTGATATAGGTACCTCGTTAATGTTATTTCAAATTGTAATAAAAAAATTAATTGATAAACAATGACGACCAGCATTTTTGTTTTAAATCTTGGTAGTTATTATCTCTTATCTCTCTCATTTGTGTAAGTTCAATCTATATTGAATTTATTAAGTCGTGAAATACAATTCTTTTCAATGTGGTCTAAAATTCGGAGAATTTAAAAACAAAATGGAAAGCTTGTAGGTACTTAGCGCGGAAAAACGTTCGCGGAATTCATGAATTACATTGTTAATTACTAATTAAACAACAAAAATTCCACATTGTTTTTGAATATAGATATACTAGCACTGAATTTACTCACGAGTAAATGACTCACACGAATGCACTGAAATTATTGTCGAGTGGGAGAATAATAGGTGTTATAAAGTTGTAACCAATGAATATGTAACAGATGGTATAGAAATAGATAATTAATATTCATTGCATTATAATTTATTGCTATTTTTAACATGAAGTTGAAATTTGCAATTTAAAAATATAAATATAAGAAAGTTGTTTTGTGAATTATATTCATGTGGTATTATTGTACTTTTATTTATAAAATAACTAGTTATCCGAGCAAGATCATGGCAAACATTTTTTTTACCACAGTACTTACCTTTTTTTATTTAAAGCATCAATACAAGAAAATTACTACCCTCATAATTAGACATTTAATGTCTACGTTAAACAAAAATGACATCAGTATTCACGCCACATTCTAGCATGCTTAGAATGTGCCCCCATCTCATCATCCCGGTAGGCCAAGCGCCGCGATGCGTTGGTCCACAAAACGCAATTACATTTTCGCTAGCCTGAGGGACCACTTTGGTCTTCCTCTTCTTTTCCCTTTTTTTTACTGCATCCTTGCATCCGAGATAGATATCAGGGCCGTTTTCATCAATATAAATATTTTCTCTTGGAATTAAAAACGCCTGATGATATGCTTCAGTCATTCCATCAACGCTATATTTCCAGAACTATCTAGATCTTATTTATTCTATAAAATCTGGAATTTCCTGTTATTATATGGATTTGCTATTTATCTATTTTAAGTGGCTATTTCCATCTGATCTTACTTTGGACAATGTTTTCGATTTGTGTCAACCTAACCTAACCTTATCTCGTTGATTTCAGTGGGATTTTGTAACTGATTAAAAAAAGATGAATTTTTTCCGTTTATTTTACGGGATAACCTACTGCTTGCCTTCCTACTATCCCCTTGTGTGGGGTAAATCTATAGTTTATTTGAAACTGCATGGTAGCACAGTTTTTATGGCAAAGATCTATATACAGGATTGTTCAAAGCAGAAAAAGTAAATATTTGAATTTTCACTAGATTTTAGTATGACCACCTCGAAAAATCTCGAATACAATACATCATAAAAAGTAAATGAGCAAACCCTAAAGGATTAACCAATAATTCTATACCTCAGTGACGGAGAACAAGAAATTATTTTAATATAAAAAATAGTAAACTGTCAATATTAAGTACCCACATTTATTTTTATAAAAATAGTACACTAGATATTAGGTCAAGATATTTCCTTAAAATTTAATAAATATACACAACCAAATTTAAATGATATACTAAAAAAAATATTTTATCATAAAACATTCATATTTCGTTTTTAGAAATATGGGCTAATTCCATATAAATTTGTTTGTTTGTACTAGCGTCATATAAACTTATAATTAATATAAATATAGAGTTACATACCTAAATAAATAAGTCGTTCTCCCCGATAAGAAGTCGTCATCATCAGTTTCCTCACTTTCCACAGAAATAATAATTGATTCTTTTGTTTCCTTTATTAACAGGTTTGTTCGTGTTATTCAAAACAGAACTGTTCTAAAATTGCGCAGAACTAGTTGCTCAGTGGCACAAATTTGGAATTCTTCCGAACAGTTTTGGATTAGACATTAACACGAACACCTAAATTATCAACTGTCGATTTATTTTGTTAAAATTGTGGGGTAAAATATTTATTTAGCATTAAAAAAACTAACAACAAGCACGGAGTTTTCCCTTTTGTAACTGTACTTTAAATAAAATGTGTATGCTTTGGTTACGTTTTTTGAAGGTCAGTCACCCTTAATATGTTCTTCTTAGTTTAAAGAAAAAGATAAACTATGAAGAAAATTAATGTTCTCAGTCAAATTCGTATAATTTCATATTCAAGCAAATTCACAATATAATATGCCTAACCTCTAACCTTGTGACTAGAACGATTTTTGTCAGTTCGCACTTTTGGCTAGAATCACAAAGAACTCTTTAAAACAGTTCAGAATCGTTCTAAAAAAAAAAACTTAAACATAGGACTATTTGTTCAGAACTTGTTCCAGAAAACACGAACACTTTTAGTCTACCACACATGTCTGGAATGGTTCTGCACAAGTAAAACTAAAAACACGAACAAACCTAACATATCAAGTTTCCAGAATTTCTCTTCCTCTGCTCTGACATGTCTTATAGCGTTTTGCCAATTGCCCGGTGAAATTTTTGATCTGAAATCACATAATAGTAGTTGACGAACATCTTGAAGTTTAAATATTGTATTGTTTCTCGCGACATATCCCTTCTTTTGAGCCCAGATTAGTTCAACAGTGATAAGGTGGAAACCTCAACACTTTAACTCCATGTTCATTTACTATTTCATCTACACTATACTTGTTAATTTTTGGTGCATGTTTACATAACTGCAATAGCTTTTTTTTGAGTAATTCCTCTTTCTGCCACTATTTCTTTTGTTATTAGCCAATCGGAAAGTTCATGCTTTTTCCATTTAGTTTTAGGTAACGGTTCCTTTAATCTTGAATGGTAACTGGCATAGTCCATAACTATTACAGAATTGGTCGGTAATAAATCTATCGTTTGACTGAAATATTCCTTAAAATACATCAGCAGTCATTTCTTCATGGTGGTAGTCTCTATCAACAAATTCTTTCTCTTCCAATATGAGTGATAATTAAATGGCGACATTTACCATTTGGAACTTTTAAGCCAGTAGACAAACCTTCTATAAATGACTGACAAGCATTTGTAACCTGTTTATCTTGGCAAACTTTTTGTACAAAATGTCTTTCATTTATCCATATTTGATCCAAATAAAAAATATTTTTGTCCTCTCTTCTTAATTTTCTAATTTCCCTTAAATATTACCTCCCCCAACAAATAATTTCATCTTTCTCTATGAGTGCAGATTTTCTATCGTTTTTCTCCCAAACGAAGTCTAATTCATGTAAAGTTTTCCACAATTTGTCTCTTTTAACGTTTGGCAAAGTTTCGTCTCCATTAATGTCTACCTAAAAGTTTATCCAAAGTATCTTTTTTTGTAAATAAAACAAATGCACTTTTTTCCAAATAGCGATCGCAATACCTACTTTCCTGCCGCGAAAACTGAGACTGTTGTGTTGCAAACACCTAGAGGAACGAGAAGAATAAGTTTTTGTAAATTGTAGCGATTTGTATTGATATTTGATGTTATGCTGTTATATTATACAATTTTCAAGCTGTTAAATCTAAGAATAAAAGAGTATTATGAGGATGTTTGTGTATTGAGTTTTTGTAATGCGATTCTCGCAAAATAATAGAAACAATCATAAACGTAATTGGTCCTTCAGGTCAATCACTTAAGTAAGAAGTAATCTGTCTTAGAACGATTTTCTGAAAATATCTTTTAAGAAAATCCATAATGAAGTATTTGTTTTAATAATCGTTTTCTTTTTCATTATTATAATTAATATCTAATATAAATGGATGGCTATAATCAGTAGTTTAGTATTAAACAGAAACTTTTTATTATAACATTTTTAACTGAATGTAATGTCTCCGTTGCTAAACATAGGTGGTTTTAAGTTACTTGTAAATTGAATTAAATGATATAATTTTAATTGGTATTCATTTATTTCTAATCTATGATCGTTGCAATTTGAAACTTATTGAAATGTGCGAAATATGGCATTTTAAGAACGAGAACATTTTAAAAATCGGTCCTGGTTGAACGAAACTAAAGCCAAAATGGTTTGTCAAAGTTTTGTTCCTAATTTTAATCTATAAATTATTCTTCTCACTCACATCTAATAACAAATTAAATGGTAACAAATGATACTTGTGTTATTAGGATTTTATAAAAAATAGTGATTTATTAGAAAAAATATTTCTCATTTCATTTATTTAAAATTTATATAATCATTTCTTATATTTAATCCATTCTGCTTTTCTGAAGTAACTTTTGAAGATAAGTTGAAAATTTTTAAGCATTTTTTCGAAAAACTTAAAAAAGGTAATACTAACGAAAGTGTTCACCTATTACAGGACACAAAAACTATAAATCAGCGTAGTAAACACATAATTCAGTTATCATGGCGGCCAGCATGAAGGGGGTCATTTTATTGTATTGACTACCCAGCTGTATCTAGACTTTCTGAGAGCTATGCTCTTTACAGATTTGGTAAAAGGAATGGGTAAAACATCATCACAGCCGTATTATTTAGAAGTTAATTGAAATGGTGTTGTTATCATAAACCCTCTTTTTTGAATCAAGCCGAATGTGTAATTTTCAACTCAAGGTTACAAAAACATTATCGAGCCGGTCCTGCATCAATTGTTTCTGTGCCATAACAAGAAACGAACCCGATGGGGTTCGTACAGAGTTAAATCTTTATTAGATTGGGCCGGCAGCGGGCCGCATCTATATGGGCTATTTATTTTAAATCTCGTACCAGGTCGTTTTCAATTTGGATCATGTCCTTCGGAAAAAAAAGTACAGGAAATTGGAGAGGAGCACCGCCGCCAATTTATGGGCTCCCTTCCTTCCATCTTCATGGTGATTCTTAAATTGGGAGCGAACATAAAATTGGACGCGGTAATGGAAGAAATTGGAATATATGGCCTTGGGGATGAAGTGTCATCGCGGTCTTATTACGTAGATGGTTTATAGAGATTTTGATTTCTGTTCACTACAAATATTCGGGATGTGAGGAAATATGTCATATTGTATATTTAATGTCCTGAAAAAACGATGACGTTATGAATATGCCAGATCTTTTAAATACCTGCAAAAATGAATTATAACAAAAATTCTCTTGATAGAAGCTACATAATTTATGGAAATATGTGTAATAATATATTACAAAACAAGAGTAGTAAGAAGCTAATTACATGCGAGTAGAAAAGTTGAACACGAGTCGCGTTAGCGGCGAGTGCAGTAAAATCTACCAGCATGTAATTGTTTTTACAACTCGAGTAATGTACTATACTTTATCTAAAATCACAATTATACATTCATAACTAACGAGAAGGCTTCTAATCTATAACATTTATTAAATATATTTAATTAAAAATATTGGAAATTGCAAATGCAAATACTAAATTAACTGAAAACAAATTGTTTTAGATACAAACCTTGTAATTCAAGAGTTTCGTTTAAAAATTTACTTATTTCAACAAAAAAATATTTCTTCTTTTAAAACCATATCTTATTGCCTTTTGAGGTATGCTCTTTTTTTTTGGGTATGTTTGAATATGCACTTTATTTTTTAATTTTTTTATGGAAATGACGATTCTTTATTTGTCATAATGATGGTTTGAATTGTTCTCTAAGTTCACCAAAATATGCCAAAAGCACATTCTCAAAAATAAGTAGGTTTACATTGTTTTTTATTCGTCAGTCCATAAACTTTTGGTATACTATTTTATATCTTACCCTTGATTTTGAGGGCAGTAACTTAGTTAGTTAAGTTAGTAGTATTAGCAGTTTTTACAAGAATATCAGAAGGAGTTCCTTGAAATTTATTTTCATTATCTGACGAAATCATTTTTTTCTTAAATAATTAAATAGTTTTATAACTACAAAAATGGCGATTTTTCTATTTCTGAAAAAATATTTTCTTCGGAAGTTATTCAATCCAGTAACAGCAATACATAATATAAGAAAAAAGAAAAATGATTCAACTCAAATGTGACCAAAACGTAAAATAATCTACGTTGTTTTTCTTTACATATACTTCAATGCTTGTTGTGGTATTAGCCAAAGGAGAAGTTGTTTTCCTGGGGGAAACGGTGGCTCATATTATGACACTGGCTTTACTAATTTAAATATTTAAATTTTGCAAATCTCACTACTTTTTTCTCCAGTTCTTGATAATTTGTATTTACTTGAACTTACCATCTATTTGGCCTCTTTTTATTGATCTTATTTTACAATGCGCCGACATTTTGTAGTATGTTCAAACCACCTTCAGTTTCTGGGGTCTATATTAAGATTTGGGTCGTCGCATACGTAACGCAAATAAATGTAAATTAAATGATGTCCATAAAAGTCGCCCGTGTACAATCATTATCCCGCAAACGACTTATCAACTGTCAGTGTCGCAGAGCTAACAATAATTTGGACAGTCGACATCGAGAGCGAAAAAAGCACATTTTTTTCTCCCATCGTTATCCACAAAGGCGAGTGGAATTCTAAAGGTGATAACGAATGACGACCATATGAAAAATAATAGTGATAACGAGTTCCTGTTGGCTTCACAAACGGAATTTCTAATCGCGAACAAAAAGAGAGCCTGCGAAGAATAAATATACGATGCAATTAGAGTCCTGTACACTTTTGCTGGGAACTGTTGAATTCGTAATGACATTATATTAGGTATGCGAGTTCGAAGATTCTAGAGGTAGAAAGACAGATCGTTTGTCATATTTCCGTATTTAAAATTATTTTTATCTAATTGCTTTAAATAATAAATACTAAATACAGTAATGAAAAAATAATATTGGTCATGAAACCGGACGAGACGCTATGATTGAACTAATCTTGATTTCATTCTATTTTTGAACAGCGGTCGTTCAGATTCTATTTAAATTGAGGGTGGCATTTGGCATTTCCGCGCACTTTTTATTAGACCTGTCAAAATGCTGTGTCCGTTTGTAATGACAGGTTATGATATGGCAACCCTGTGAGTATGTTGTCTTTGACATATATAGTTGTATAGATTACTCAAAGCGGGTTGTTTTGCGAGCGGCCAGATTACCAAGCATTTCTTCATTAATTAGAATATGTTTTTCTAATTTTGACATATAAAGTGATATTTTTTGTAATTGCAAGTGTCAAAATTATCTACTTTACGCAACCAGTTGCATAATGTTGAACATTATGAAACTGGTATGGAAAAATTCATTATGTTACCAGTTGCGAAAAGAAAGAAAAAACAAAAATAAGTACCTATTATTAGAAATGTCAAAACTAATCAATGAAGTAATGAAAAGTACATTAAGAATAGTATATTACATTACGAGTGTGGAAAGTGACATATTTCGCACGAGTGAAAACTATTGTCGCACGAGGCATAAGCCGAGTGTAAAAATCTTTCACATAAGTGGTGTACAATATTTTTCCTACGGCTACAAAATACTTTCATCAAAAAAATGAAAAACCAGGAAATCTGGATTTGGAGGTTCAAACAAGGATGAGGATGGTTCTAGATTTGTTTTTATATGCCTTATTGAATCTTGTAAAAATTAAAAACATTCAAATTCTATTTAAAAACACTTTCATAGGATAATAAAAGGTATAATAATATTAGGTACAAAAAATATTAAAATACAATAATATTTTTCATTAGTTTATTCTTTTAAATACAATACAATTTTTTATTAAATGTATTTAATAAATGTTATAGATTATGAAAGTCTTCTTGTTATTATGAATGTATGATTTTGGTTGTAAATAAAGTGTAGTACATTACTCGAGTTGTAAGAGCAATCACATGCTCGTAGAACTTTTCTACTCGCATGTAATTAGCTTCTTACTACTCTTGTTATGTAATATACCTACTATATCCGTCGACCGATCATTTATGATGTATTTTAACACACTTAAAATCGTTGATTAATGGCCCCTATTAATGAATGATTTTCTATTAATCAACGATTTTATTATATGCAACCCAACGTACATTGCTATTATTATACACTTATATTGACAGTTACCTATGGTGTAGGCAACCAAACATACACATACATTTGAAATCAAAGTGTGTTAATACTATCTGTCATTGTATGCGGTTACCTAATTTCTTAAAAGTAAGATATCTTTATTTTTGAAAAGTACGGTCGACAGAAAAGTTCTGTAACGAACTCGTGAATTAAAATGGCGATTAACAATCTCGAACATTAACGCGCTCGCTCTGCTCGCGCGTTAAATTATCTCGATTGTTAAAAAAAGAGTAGGGGGTGAAAAAATCTGAAAAAATGAATTTGTGCTTCATTATTTTATTCATGCACCTAAACTGCGCACATTAAGACTAAAGTTACCTCTTGTCATTGCATTTAGTAAATTCGAATACCAAAAATAAAAAATTCTGTTTTTAGTGTACAACGTAAAAATTATACAATGAGGACGTTTATGTTGGAATAAATTCGATATTTTTCTGTCTAACAGTATTTTAACAAAATGCTTTTTCACATGTCAATTTTTATTTTTCACTGCGCGTCGTACCCTACAATTGGATGTATTAATGACGTCACCACTTTCGTGTACATGACGTCATCGATTTTTTTTTTTAAATAGAACACCATATTTTTCTATTCACTTTTGAATTCCCCAAAAATAAACCATTACAAAAATGTATGTATTACTTATAGACCAAAGTTATTGGTTTGAGAATTAGAGACAAAAAATATTATATTAAAAATTTTGAAAGGACTGGACTAATACATTTTTAATTTTTTATTAGTTTGAATAATTAATTAACGATATTAATAAAAACCTACCATGTTTATTAGTCCAATTCTTTCTATAAAATTTTAGATTCAAAATTTCTGATATGCCATTTGTCTCTAATTCACAAACTAATGACTTTGGACTATACGTAATACATACATTTTTGTAATTGTCTATTATTAGGGAATTCAAATGTGAAGAGAAAAATGTGTTGTTCTATTAAAAAAAAATCGACGGTGTCATGTACACGAAAGTGGTGACGTCATTACTACATCCAATTGTAACGTAAGACGCGCAGTTGCAAATAAAACTTGACTTGTGAAAGCATTTTGTTAAAATACTGATAGACAAAAAAATATCGAATTTATTCCAACCTACACAAGCCTACTTTGGATGTCGATTATAGAAATTGTTCGAGAAAGTCTTGAACACATGGATTTTAATAATAAATAAATATTGTTAGGGTCATCCTGTATATTTTTAATTATATTTAATAACCGTCATGGTTTTCCTGTAATCCTTCAAATACCCAAATAAACCCCAATCAAGCTTAATAAATTTCTATTATAGATATATTATATAGAAGGGATAATGGTCCGAAATCCCTAAACTCACAGGTAGATAGTAGCAATCAAAAATAAATGGTCAAATCACTCAAAATACGGGTTTTCCCGAGTAATATGGATGGTACTTCTGGAGGTTTAAAAAGGATAAGAAAATGAATAAAGAGGAGTAGTGCTGACAAGACTTCAACGATATTTCATTCTAATTAAAACGTTTTGTAAGCTGATACAAATTACATGGTCCTTCGATTAATACAAGTTTTTAAAAGAAATATTTAGTAGTTTTTATTCTTAGGCAAGTCCAAAACTTCTCTAAAATACCATTAAAATTTCCCCGTATGCTATTTATTTTCCTTCAATAATAAATGTAGATAAAAAAACTAATATTCGTTCACGACATGAATATAATAACAGACCGCGTTTGGGAAAGAGAAAAGGTAAGCAATAAAAGGGCCTTCAATAATTTAGTGCCTCCACATATTAAATCCCTACAGGGTCATTCCCAACCGCTATGTATTGATCTCTTACCCGTTTTTTTTTAGATAAAAGATTCTGATATTTTATTTTTATTTCATCAGGAGATCCTTAAAGAAAATAAGAGGAAAAATTTTTTATTGTTTGCTTTATAATTTTAGAACTTGTTACCTTTATTTATTTTAAACATAAGCACTATTACAATTACAAATAATGACTAATAGTCAGAATTATAATTATTTCGAAACCTTTGTGTTTCTGCGGTCACGGCTTATTAATCTGTTTAAAGGTGTATATAAATATGGCGCGCCAATCCTGCGCTGTGCTTGAGCCAACACGGGTTCAGTTCATGGGATTGGTACGGTGCTGTGGGTCTACCGCGCGATGGAAAGCAAAGGGCCTGCTTCGATTCTATTTGGCGCGGCGCGTGGTAGGCACACAGCACCGTATAAATCCTGTGGGCCCGTTGTTGGGACGACGAAGGCACGACACATATTTATACGCACACTTAAGGACTTGACTAGGTACTTCTTAGGCACTCACACTCTAGTAATTTGTAGACAGTTTATGCCGCGTTGCCGTTTGTAATCCAGTATTGGGCATGTATTCGCGTTACATAATGCTTTTTATGTATTTTTTTGTTTACCAAAAATTTTCCTGTTCACAAACTTTACGAACATTTTTCTTTATTTTCAGATCTCAGCACTACGATAATCTCCAGCAAGCCGATAGTCAAAAGCAACCTCTTAAAGACACCACAAATACACCATCGAAAACAAAAATCGAAGACAACAACAATCAAGAACCGGAATCCACTCAACAGGACAACAACGATCCGACAAACAACAACGTCCAACAGCAGCGACAAGGATCCTTGCAGTGTTTGGAAACGCTTGCACAGAAAGCGGGCATTCACGATATCACTCCTGACGATTGCAAGTATGATGTTGCCAATACTCTGCTGAACTTAGATAGAGGACACGAGTTTATTAAGCAAAACGTGGACAATACTGGTAAGTTTAAAACCAATATAACGCGCATTTAAAATTCATCATCCTGTGGAGATTTTGAAAGTTCTTTTAGTCTCATAGATTTATTATATCTTTCAAAAGGTTTCTGTTTTTGACTTTCTTTCAATCCAATATATTTTTCTTCGCGTTTTCTTTTTGCCAACTGGTATCATTCAAACTATTCTTTCTAAGTGATCAAGCTAGCATTAGGTACTTCTTGTTCATTACCCATTTCTCATGTCTACTAATCACATATCTACTAATCGGTTTAACTTTCGGTATGATTCCTTTATCTTGATCAAATTACCACTTTTTATCGTGTCAATTCCATTCTGAAATCGAAGAACGACTCATCTTAAATATAGTACTCTCAAGATCAAACCTTCGTGCCTGTTTTGCTTGTGTTGAAGTGAATAATAAATGGCAATCGGATGTTTTAGAGCAAGAAACGATATAATTATCAATGTTGCTAGTCACCGACAACATCGATTCTATATCGTTTCTTTTCCTGCATATGCGAACGCTATTTATTATTAACTTCAACACAAGTAAAGCTTGCTCGAAGGTTTAATCTTGCTAGTAGTGCATACTTAAAACATAAGTTGACACAAATTAATCCAAATTCTAAATTAATAATTTTTCTATAAAGGTCATCATCTAACGATAACGATGAGTGATTTAAACAAGCAACAAATGGACGCCAACGCCCAAGCGCAAGCGCAGGCCCAAGCCCAGGCGCAAGCTCAAGCACAAGTTCAAGCGGTACAGCAACAGCAGATGCAACAGGTTGCTCTGCAGCAACAGCAGCAACAACAACAGCAAGAACAACAACAGCAGCAGCAACATCAGCAGCAACAACAAGCTTTGGTTCCAGCACAGAGCCCGCATTTGCAACAAGTTACAGTTAACGCTTCAGGTAAGAATCTATTAGTTAAACTTATTGACTCTGGATTGCAAAACAGGTCATTAAAATTGATGATTCTGATAAACTTTGCCTTTGTATTTAAAAGTATGTGATTTACCTAATGGATCCTAATGCCCATAGTACAAATAAAAATATAACTTGTCCTTCTAGGTGCCCAATGCGCGGTTACCTCAATGGGCCCTCCTCAACATACGGTTTCCATGCATCAGCAAGTCGCTCAGCAAGGTCAAGTTCTTCAGACTCAAAACGCTCAAGTTTTAGCTGCTCAACAATCAGGAAGCACTACAATAACCACCATGTCACCGCTTCAGCAAAGCCAAGCTGCGCATCAGCAGCCAATCAGCGCCGATTGGAGCCATGGTAGGGCCGTGCAAGTTATCCAGCAACCATTACAGAATCCTACGTATCTTCAGCAATTATACAATGGTCAAGGTCAATTATTAATGCCTGGCAATATCAGTAATATCGCATTACATCCTAGTATTAATCCACAAATCCAAGTTATCGCCAAGCCTTTTCAAGGCAACCAGCTCGCTCCGCATATGATAACGACCGCTCAAGGAAAGCAAGTGATTCAAGGTAGCCAACCAACTACTTTCCCGGGCTACACGACTTTACCAACCATTCCTACCACACAAAATCAGCAAACTTTGGTCTTCAGCCAGTTGGGCGTCATCAGTTCCCAGCCTAATATTTTACCTAATCACTCCCAGGGCAATGGACAGGTGGCCCAGCAGAAACCACAAGAAATGCATAAGGTGAGTCCAATTATTTGATGAGGGTACGTGCTTGCTTTGTTGGATGACTGTATGTCATGTTTGTGACTAATAATATTAACACATTGGATAGCTGCACTGTTTTAATAAGAAATATTATATAACCAGATTATACAGGGTGAGTCGTAACTATTGGGACATAGAGTAAGCACAGGTTATTTGGACCAAAATATGAGCATTGGACCAAAGACTAAAAACCAAAAATACAGGGTGTTAAAGTTGAAATATTTTTTTGTTAATCACATATTCATAAATCATCAGAATTGGCACAGAGGCATATATTTAAGCAAGGAATAATATTTTATGTATTATTTTATATTTTATTACAGTGAGCGATTCGTGATGGTGAAATTGGGTCATATCTTTTTTTGACGAAACTTTTTAGTAATTTTGATTAGAGAACATGATATAAACAGTTTTTATGTTAAATTGTTATTTTTGTTTAAACTTTTAAACAAAGCAACTAAATATAAAAAATCTATATTTTGTTCCCTCAGTGCTTTCGGGGAATAAGGGGCTAAGTAATTTTTGGGTCAAAACGAGTTAAATACATTTCCTTATGCCACTTTTCGAATAAAAAATTGGTAAAGCCTATTGAACTGTACATCAAAAATTCAATCTAGCACAATAATTTAAAAAATATATGTATTCAAGCCTATTTAAAATCGGCACTTCAACTTCAATCAATTCTCCTGAAAAATAACAAATCTGGACTTATCCTCTTATTTCTCGAAACCATCGACTGCCCCTTAGTAAAATTATCCGCATCGTGAGTTTTATTCCCCAAAATTCATTTCGTGAACGAATTTAATTGGCATAAACTAAGGACTTTATATGTCGACAAAAATTGTTATCAGAACTTCTTGGTGGCCATTCAAAATCACTTTTTCTGCCACTCAATCGTTGATTTCTAACCCCAACTGGGTAATGAGGTGGATCTTCGTTCTACATAAACCACATTGTTCTTAGATCTAGTGAGAGATGATCCAAAATTTCAGAAAGTCTGTTTCGGGTCGACCTCCCTGATTTTCATTGTGGAATGTCCAAACAATGATATATTATTTGAAACCCATTTTGCTGAGGCTGAATCGTCCAATTGCGTTGTTTTTAATCAAAATTTCTAAAAAGTTTCGTCCAAAAACGATAACATCCTATTTCATCATCAGGAATCGTAAAAATGTTGAATACTAAATAAAATAATTTTCCTTGTCTATGGTTATGCTTCTGTGTCGATTTTGATAACGATTTATATAGTTTTGATTCACCCTGTATTATCAAAACATTCAATTTAGGCGTTTAATTGTACATAGTATAATTAATGTTTATTATTATTAGATCGGAAAATAAAAATACTAATAAACTACGTTGCTGTACATGCTTGTGTTCGTGTCAGATTACTTATACCAAAGAATATCTACCCAAGAAGCGAAACTGAATAAGTTTTCTTATGTACCAATACACTGGGAAACGTATGAAAATTACTCAATTTTTGTCGTTTAGTTCATAAGACATACTAAAGTCATAATGACAGAAAATTCTTACTATGGTCATTGTATAAAATAGATTATTTTAATAACGAAATAAGTACTGTAGGTACAATAATTACAGTCACTACACAAAAGCGTAAACAGATGACCTGGTCATTCTGCAAATAGTAAATTTTGAGAACAATTATGGAACAGTGGTGCAAGGACAATTCACTGTCTATCAATCCCAAGAAGACAGAAATTGCCTTTTTTACAAGGGAAATTATGAAAATGGAATTAAAACCTCCAGAGCTGCTAAATACAACAAAACTTTGCAAGAGAATGAACTACCTTGGTAGCACCTTTGACAACAAGTTAACATGGAACTCATACTTTTGGCAAAAGACGCTCGATACGCTTCCACTGCTTCAAGCGAACATGAATTTCAGCGCACTGAGATAGATCTTCCATAAGCCATATGAAGTTATAACAGAACAAAGAGAAGAGCCGGAAGTGGTAGGTACGATACATATCTACATCGACGGCTCTAAAACAAAACAAGGCTCAGGATGTGGAATATACTTTAGATGCTTAAACCTAAACATAAAATGGGCTGTGAGCAATAGTGCCAGAGTAGTTCAAACAGAGCTAATGGGGATTCTCATAGCAGCAAAAGAAATTACCAGAAACAATATCACTGGAAGGAACATGCTCATCTATATAGATAGCAGACAAGCACTACTCACCCTGAACAGACCACGAATTTACTCAAGGTTAGTACTAGATCACGAAACTTTGGCCGAAGTATCCATCAACAATGTGGTCACCTTAAGATAGATCAAAGGTCACGCCACATCGATTCACTAGCAAAGAAAGCAGCTAACTAAATACTTTTTGGACCTGGCCCTTCTATTCGCCTGACAAAATCGTTAGTGACAGATCTAATTAAAGAACATTCCTTTGTAAAATTCAAGGAAAGATGGTATGGAACAAGAAACTGCAGAGTCACCAGGGAGCTCTTAAGTTATCCTGACAACACTGCAGCAAATAAATACTTGACTATGATTAGACAGAATCTGCGCCTAGTCACAGGCATTCTGACTTGCCAAATACGGAAACATCTCCATATCATGGGGCTGTCAGAATCTGCACTCTGCAGAGATTGCGAATAAGGGATCATCGAGCATATCCTTTACGATTGTTCGACGCTCTCATTTATTAGATGATTTGTGTTCGGCGAGTATCGGCTAACACCGGCCGATATAAGAAAAGCATCCCTTGGCGACGTTGTCAACATTAAATCTGTAGGCAGGCTCACGAGCTAGGAGGTGCTTATCATCTTAGGAGGATACACAATGGGACTAGTGAGGCCTAAGTACCGTGAGGTAACACACCCTTCACATGTTATATATCCAGAAGTAGCTGTAAATGCATTTCGATTGCATCCTTATAGCAGCGACTTTAGTTCCTCGGAGTGAGTTTGTCATATATTTTAAATATTGTTTCTTTACTGTTTTAACTCGAATGGTTTGAAAACCAAAAATTAACATATTTAAAAAAAAAATAAGAAATTAAACGATCATTTAGAAATTTTAAAAATAAAACATTTACTGCTGGATGCAGAAACGTTCATTAAAATTTACAAACAACGCAATGTAATTTTTGCATGTAATAAAAATCTTGAAACTATCTAATTTCTTATTACTACCTAGTTAAATACAATTACTTTACTATACTGTAATTTTCACAAAACGCTAATAATTAGGCATTCCAACGACCTGTCCAAATGGCTACCAGTGGGTACTGACAGTTTAGATATGGCAACCCTGTTGTCATGTTGTCATTAACAGGGTCAATGATACATATATGTTATATACATTGCTCAAAGCTGGTCGTTTGCGAGCAGCCATATTGCCTGGCAAATATTTATTAATTTGAATCAGTTTAGCAAAAATGTGTTTTAAAACCAATTTTCAGACTTTAGATATTTAAAAAATAATAATTGCTTATATTTTTACTTCAAGGCATAAGCTTATGTTTATTTTAAAAAATAGGGATGATCAATCTATGTAACTATCTATTTCACTCACCTTGTCAAATCACCAGGCCTACAGAGTTGCTATAACTTTGCCACATCATAACCTGTCAAAACCCACTGGTAGTCATTCAGTTTGGAATGCCTAATAATATACTAAACGTTGCTCTAAATAAATTGATGATATTTGACGTTAAACCACCTCTAAAACACTGAGAAAACTTGGCTGTTTTTTGTCCACGAATCGCCCATTTAATTTCGCTTCTTGGGTAGGTATTTTTTGCTTATACTTTTTTACGCACAAATATCTGGTCTAGTTGGCTCTGAACCCTGCCTGTTGTTTGGTCATAAATTTCTTACAATAATTTTTGTTTAAAAAATCATCAGTTGCGTCATCCGTCATCAACCGATAACGTAAAACTTTTTCACAAATATGTCAACGAATGGGTATTTGAATATAAAAATCAACCTGTTTCAGGATTTTACTCAAAATTCAAATATTTTAAAAATAACGAATTCGTTAACATTTGCCTCATATTGTACTCTATCAATAACATACTTTTTTACTAAATAAGACTCTGCATTGTTCTTTCTTTTGTGACAACATGAGCAAAGAAAATGAGGTAATAGACCTATGAAATGTTATTATAATTTTTTTTATCAAAATCGTTCCTGCTGCAGCAAATTGGCAAATAAGAGTCGCTTGACATATGTGTGGTATGAAGGAGCGATAGGTTTTTAAAATTAGTACATAATTTTTGACGTATAAATGTAAGGTTATGATTTATGTTCCACACACTATCCCAACAAAGCAAATGCGCTTGGTACTATTCGTCCCAAAATGTACATTGTTTATTATTTCTAGAATTTCTTATCGTTTTTGATAATTATGATTTTGAACAACCTTTAAGTAGTAATATGATGAAAAAAAATTCGACAGGAAAGTTATTTTTCGATTTCTATAGGTGATGGGAACTCAAAAAGTACAAATGCAAAAAGTGGCTAGTAGTACAGGCGCAGTTGCTCATACACAACAGCAAGGACAATGCGTACAGGTTACACAGGCAATGCTCGGCTCACAGCCGACAGCTCAAATTATCAATCCTATCCAAGTAAGATTTTTCTGTTAAAACAAAAACAAAACGAAAAATTTAAGTAGAAGTTGATTGTAGTTAGAGCATAATTTTGTACAGAACTACCAGTGTTTCGTAGATTGGTAGACTTTTATTTTGAGAAGATCTGTCTATTTTTTGTCTCAATAAAAACAATATCGACACACGCAAATACCTCCAAATGGATAAAAAATAGAAATTTATAACTATTCGGCTTAAATTTGATTGGGTATAGGGAAAAACTATAAAGAGCAACAGAAAGAAGACTATTCATATGAAGCGAGAATAAGAGAAAGAGAGAAAGAAGAAGTAGGGCTATTCTTCGCGGCGCGGCACCATATTCAGTCTAGACTAGATTGAGTCCGTAGCGCGTGAAGGTAAAACAATAGATTTTGGTTTTAGTTTTAAAATAACAAAGTATTAATATGCCGAACTTTATTTATACCACACGTGAAAAAATACAAATAGAAATGAGGTAATATGGGAGTCATTCCGTTTAAAATATTTTCAGTTGTATTTGAAAATAGGTTAATTCCTACGGATAATTAGTGGTCAGATACTATCGATAGTTTCCGATAGTTTCAAGAGTTACTATCGAAATTATAGCTACGCTGATACAATGGTTAATACGTAGTAATAGTAACACATTTTACTTATATTTGAAATATTAAATAGCCACTTTTAAAAAACTTACTTTTTATTAAAAAAAAAAAACAAACAGTAAGCAGAGACAAAAGAAAACAGGAGAAGTGCTGAATTACTGAGTGCATTCTTATAAATGTAGTTTATTTTTAATTTCAATTTTTTTGATTGAATTCAGTAAAATGAACTTGAAATATAGTACAAACATGAGTTTAAACTATCGATGATTATTTAAAACAATCGATAGTTTTCGATAGTAACCACTATTGATAATATCGATAGTATCCGACCCACATACTTTGATTACTATACGGTGCAAGAGAGAGGTCCGACACGCCCAACATAGGGCGCGGCCATTTTGATTCCTATGCCACAGTTTATAGCTAAAGAATCAGATCGCTCACTCTGCGTCGGCACTTTTGATCTCAATGTTCCAGTGCGCAACTCGGATAATACAATATATGACAACCGCCTAGAATAAAACAGCAGTCTTCTGCGTATCCTGAATTTGTATCCCTGGAGTGGATGTTATTTTGGAACTTTCAACTGGTCCGAGTGAGCTAACTGATTCTTTAGCAATAAACTGAGACTCCAAAAATAATATTCATTGACACTGACAGCAGCAAGCAAAATATCAGGTGCGTTTTAATCATCCACTTCTGCTTCCGGAATTGTCGGTTTAATCTTTTTAACCTGTCAGATTAAAACAAGAAAACCGACAATTCCGAAGCAGAAGCGGATGATTAAAACGCACCTATTAAAAATATTGCGCCAAGATGTAGGCAACACGTAATAAGGGATCAAAATGGCGGAATGTTCTATCTCCTTTTAAAAGGCACTCAGAAAGCTGCGCAGTGCGACCATTCTCCGTATAGTAAAAGAAAAAAATCAAAGTATATGATCCGACCATTACGGATAATGCAGTTCGTGCAATTATAGCAAAGATTGATAATAATTTTGGATGCATTAATAATTGCAAAGTGTTGTCCATCTAGGCAACAACGTCGAAATCAATTGACGGAAGAACAGGAAATCAGGGAAAGGCAAGTCTCTGTCTTCTAGTAAACAAATTGCCGCTAAAGTTGACTTGAAAGAGAGAAGAATACGAAATATTTTAAAAAGAAACGTGTATTCTTGTTTTAAGGTACAGACCAGTCAAGAAATTGTCCTTGACGACCATTTTAAGCGGATGAAGTTTTGCCAGATAATGATGGAAACAATAAATCAAATTATTAATTTTTTGAAAAGTATTTTATTTACAGATGAGTTTTTTTTTCACTCTTTACAGAGAACATAATCCATCTGTTTTGCGATATTGGTCGCAGGAGAATAAACACTTAGCTGTATGCACACAATATACGCAAAAACTAAATGTCTGGGCGGGAATCCTGGGGGATGTCATCGGTTCTTATTTCATGCAGGATAACATGAATGCCCAAAAGTATTTAGAACTACTTGAAAATTGCATTATTCCTGCCGTTAGAACCTTTCAGGTCAACTTCATTGACATTTGGTTCTAATGAGACGGATGTACATCACATAATGAACAATTTTCCAATCGAGTTATTTGTACTGGAGACACTAAAAATGGCCACCACGGTTGCCAGACTTAACCTCGCTTGCTTTTTATTTTTTGGGAATGCTTAATTAAAAGCAATTATACATGTTTGAGTTCGAACGCGCTATCAATTATGTCAAAAAAATTATACAGTTCAGTGCTCAAATCACTCTTGAGCAACTTAATACTATGAGAATAGAATTGTTATAATAAGTTTGGTTTTTGTTTAGCTCAAGCTGGTGGTTTGTTCGAACCACTCTTGCGTTAATTGTTCGAACCACTCTTGCGTTAATTGTTTTTTATTTGATAAGAATGTTTAATTTTGAGTTATTTTCTTAAATTTTAGTAGAATTATTTTTTTGTTTATTTTTTACTAGAATTTTTGTATTATTTTTCAATTCTGCTATGGCAGAAAAAGAATCAAAGAAATAAGTTGGGAGATAACATATTTTAAAAGATAAAATAATATCTTTCATTTCAAATAAATTATCGTAAAATCTCCTGCAACTGTTACACCCCAACGCTTGTTGTACATTACTGAACTAAATAAAATCAAATTTACACCTTGGGTGTGCTGTGAGGAACGATTCCCCACTAATCAGTTCTTCAGAAAGTGATATACACCACGTGCTCGCTTTTTATGCAGGTGTCACTGTTCCTCTTGTTAATTCGCAATCCCCAATAAAAATTTAAGCCGAATCTGTATTATTATCTATATTAATAGAGGCAAATTTTGGTGGATCAAAAACATATATACAGGACTGAAGGAGTTATAACTTTGAAGATAAACTTATGGCCATTTACAAGTTTTTATTGCAACTCTGTGGATACCTGAACCCAATGGTCACCATTCAATCCACCAGGAACAAACTTTATTGTAAATTCGTCTTGAAGAATGTAATTTTCTAAGTCATGTGTTTGATAGCAGATTCTTGTCGATTTCAAAAATATATGGCTCAAAGATTGCTCATAAAAAGTCTCATTTAGTAAACAAATATTAATATTGATTTACACCAATTACAATTGGCTTTTGGATGGGAATAATATACCGGCTTAAATATATTTTGATGATTATTTAAAACGACAAATTTTATTAAAAAAAAAGTAGGTGGAATTAGAGATATGCAATAAGAAAAAAATTGGAATTCTGAAACTCTCTGTATCTGCAAAACTAGTTATATGATTAGATTAGGCCATAGCTACCAAAGTTTTAAATACTTTGAGGAAGCATAAGAAAATTGCCTGATACAATTGAACGTTTCCAAGAAAAAGCAATGCATACTCTATGCATTACTATCCCTGTCTGTGGCTATGACGGAATTTAGGCCGTAACATATAAAAATTAAAATGGAGTTATATAATTTTCTCTCCCTGTCTTCTCAGAGTAAATGATCTAGAATAATATTCGATACACCACGAATTTATAGCATGCAATAACATTTTAGCAGTAGTTTTTGCTATTTATTAACATTTTCTCTTTTTTATATCCCAATTTTTATTAAAAAAAAATATTCACAATCATTCAAATCTAATTCGTTACAATATATCGAATATTAAGTAACTCCTTTCATAACTTTATCATTAAATTAGTGGGTAATAAATATCCTTTCTTCAATACTTGCAATTTAAAATTTCCAAGAGTACACTAAGCGATTAAATCATAATCAACACTATTTCGCTTTTGAATCATATTTACTGGAATATCAGGTAAGTCTTTGTTGACAACTTTATATATTTTTTATCATAAAAAAAACAAGTTTTCAAAACCTATTTTACCATTTCAGCCAGGAGGTCAACAAATGCAATTCGCACCTTGGCAATTCGCCGCCAATGGCCTACAACAAGTCTGGACTACCACCAACGGTCTTCAATCGCAGGCATTGCAACTTGCTCCCAACCAGATATTTATCAGAGGTACCCAAGCTGACGGCTCTCCTGGTCCTGGAATGTTTATTCAACAGAATCCCCAAGCTACTACCATACAAACGCAGCAGAATCGTAAGTAATTTGTAAATATATCAGGCATAAATCAGGGAAGCGCAGCAGCCATAATAACTGAAATTTTATTCGATATAAATATTTTTTATATATTTAAAAAAGTTTTAAAATTGAGAAATCCTCGTTTATTTAGGAATAATTTTTTACTGTTGTAATTACAGAAACAATTTCAACTCCTGGAACTGTCCAACAAATAGCGAAGCCCAGACCTGCCAATGAAAATATTCAACCCAAACAGCAGCAGAATAGGCCCTTAAATATACTACCATCCAATCCTGCCAATATAAGACCCGCCAGTTCTGCTGTGTCGACGCAAACCATTGGTGCTCAAACTCCTGTAAGTAAACATAACAAAAAACATATTAAATAAACGTTTAAAGAGGAATGTTTAGCACTTTTCTTTGTTTTCAATGCTAAGTTAAAGTTAAAAATTCCAAAATAAAACTGGAGATCTCTGTGAGGTATTGAGAAGTCTTAAATATCTCTTCGTTCCCCTCCTAACATTCAAATCAATCAAATAATTTAACTATTTAAAAGTTAGTTTTCGTTATTTTATACTTTCCATTATTTTTCTTCAGGCTTCAATGGGTGGTAAACCCGTAGCCAAAATTCGCACCAAAGCCCCCCAAATAAGAACCTCGCCTGCGCCAAAGGCTGATGCTGCCAATCAAACCCAGATCAAGCCTTATTCAAACATGCCTCAACAGCAACAACAGCAGCAGCAACAACAGCAGCAGCAACAACAGCAGCAACAACAACAACAGCAGCAACAACAACAACAGCAGCAGCAGCAACAACAGCAACATATGAATAAGTAAGTAGAGTTTAACTATAGAAAAATATAAATACGAGGGCCACTCTGTATATTTTGAGATACCACGAAACTAGAGGCGTTAGAGCTGGCAACACTGCATTTTTAAATACCGACATCCTTAATTAGTAAGCTCTGATAATCAGTTTGAATTGCTGCTGTCCACATACTTTGCTTTTCTTTTACTATACGGAGAATGGTCGCACTGCGCAGCTTTCTGAGTGCCTTTTAAAAGGAGATACAAAACTCCGCCATTTTGATCCCTTATTACTTGTTGCCTACATCTTGGCGCAATATTTTTAATAGGTGCGTTTTAATCATCCGATTCTGCTTCGGAATTGTCGATTTTCTTGTTTTAATCTGACAGGTTAAAACGACTAAACCGACAATTCCGGAAGCAGAAGCGGATGATTAAAACGCACCTGATATTTTGCTTGCTGCTGTCAGTGTCAGTGAATATTATTTTTGGAGTCACAGTTTATAGCTAAAGAATCAGTTAGCTCACTCGGACTAGTTGAAAGTTCCAAAATAACATCCACTCCAGGGATACAAATTCAGGATACGCAGAATACTGCTGTTTTATTATAGGCGGTTGTCATATATTGTATTATCCGAGTTGCGCAGTGTATAAACTGGAACATTGAGATCAAAAGTGCCGACGCAGAGTGAGGGATCTGATTCTTTAGCTATAAACTGTGGCATAGGAATCAAAATGGCCGCGCCCTATATTGGACGTGTCGGACCTCTCTCTTGCACTGTATAGTAATCAAAGTATGTGCTGCTGTCACATAGTAAACGTGGTATCGAAGTATGTGAAACGTGGTACATACGAATTTCATCTAAACATGGATTTATCAAGAGAACATGCGCTATGATCTACGATTTCAAGGTTGTTTTAAGTGAACAACAAAGTCTTGAACGGTTACAACGCGCATTTGGTGTTAAAAGTCCTTCACGAGCAACTGTGTTTCGCTAGTATAGCGAATTTAAAAGAGGACGGATATCGCTTGGTGATGAGGCACGTACTGGTAGGCCCTGTTCTTCAGTTACTGTGGAAAACATTGAGAGACAGACGTATGATTGAAGAAGATTCAAGATGCACCTATCAAGCTATTGAGGAAACTCTTGGTATTGGATCCGCAACAGTAAATTCAATTTTACATGATCATCTTTATATGAAAAAAATTGTTACTCTTTGGGTGCCAAATACGCTTAGTGATTTTAAGATGACAAAGTGAGTAAGAATAGGGGAAACGTTAGAACTGTTAAATAATGGTAGACGTCGTATTCTTTCTAAAATAGTAACAGGTGATGAAACTTACATACCATTTTATGATATTCCTACTCGCCAGAAGAGCCGTGTATGGATTTATGAAGATGCACCAAAACCAACAATGGCGAAAAAGTAAAGGGCTGCCAAGAAAGTTATGTATGCAGTTTTATTTCGTAGTACAGGATTAGTAAAAGCAATTAAGCTTGAAGATTAACGTACAGTTACAGCAAACTGGTATACCACAAAATGTTTATCTGTAGTTCTTGAGTCAGTCAATATTCGCGGGTTAATGTTGCATCACGACAATGCATCTTCACACACTGCACAGAAGACAGTTGAAGTTTTACATGAAAACAATGTAACAGTCATTGGACATCCACCCTATTCGCCTGATTTGGCCATGTGTGACTTCTGGTTATTCTTTAACCTAAAGAAACATTTACGTGAACGACGTTTTACAACGATGGGTGAGATAAATGAAGCAATTCATCAATTTTTTGAGAGTATTTCAAAAGATGACTGGCTCCAACCTTTTAAGTTGTGGAAGCTTCGGTTACAAAAGTGCATTGATATGGGTGGTGATTATTTTGAACATAAATAAAATCATTTTCCTAAAAACATTTGTAGTTTTCTTGGATCTCAAAATATATAACGTGACCCTCATATAACTCTTTTTTATTGTTAATGCTGTCACATCAATAATGCTTTTTAAAAAGAGTTTTCATATTTAAAGATTTGCTTTTGACTTTTTTCAATTTGGCAGTAGCGTCATTTTGAATTTTAAATTCGAGGGACGCTAAATTGGTAGTACTCACCTTATCTGGGCTGAGGTTCCAAGGACGAACTCGTTGCATAAACGAAACGATTTGATTTTGAATGGAAGATCAAAAGACTTTAGTACTTGATACATTGAATTTTAAAGTGTGAAGCATTGGCATTGCTTAAGGTTTAGCACATAAGAAGTTATTCATACTGCTAGCCCATTCCATTTTGATTAGGATTTCGAAATTGTTTGAACTTCAAAAATGTAAAAATATTTCGAGCCTATGTAAAAATATGTGGGCCCTTTACCACTTAAGTTTGTTAATGTAAAAATATTTTGCCCTTTTACCTTCTAAGAATGCACATATAGAAATATGTGGGTCCTCTATCCCTTAAGCTTACAAATGTAAAAATATTTGGAGCCTTTATCTCTTAAGTCTGCCCATGATAAATATTTGGTCCTTTTATCTCTGACTCCTTCCCATGTAATATTATTTGACCAGTCTATACCTTAAGCCTGTCCATGTAGAAATATTTGGTCCATTTATCCCGTAAGTCTGCTCATGTAATACTAAGATTTTGGTCCCTTACTTTTTTGACCCTAATGTAAAATTCAAATTAGCGTTTCATTCTGAAGTTCGTTAAAACTCGTGCCCATAATCATCGTTGCTTCACCATCTGGTATGTTATTCACGTAAGATCGACAATTATTTTCACTTATCACTTTCAAATAACCACTCAAATAAAATCGTTCAAAAGACTTTAAATAATTTATTTGACGTTTAAGAATGACAGCAAGTTAAGAAAATTCTAAAAATCAATAAGGTCCTCAGCTAGAAGAAATTATCAATTAAAATCAAAACCGCAAGTCGATCGGCGCTTGTGTTATCGTTTAGGAGCACGTACAAACACACATCTAGGTTTTTAGATATTGGCTGTATTCTTGTACATTGTACACTTAGACACTCGGTATATAGTCGTAGACAATCTGTGGCTAATGAACATCGTCTGAAGCCAGATCAAACATATACACATATGTTATAGTCGTAAATAAAATATTATAGGATACTCGTTTTGGCTGTTATCCTTATTACAATAATGGTACTCACTAACATTTGTTTTATAAATTGCACAACTCGTACGTAGTTTCATAAATAACTTTATTAAATTTTAAATTTACAATATAACAATTTCAGAAACTTAAACGTCTTATAAAAACTATATTGCACCTAAGTGATTTAACGCTTGTATGTGCAATGAACAATATCATAAATAAAAATCTAAAAGAAATTGCTATGTAACATTAATATATGCTAGAACAATATATCCAGCTACACATTTTACATTTTATAATAATCCGTCTAAGTACTCTCTATTATCATATATGTATTTTTTACATTGAAAAACATTTTTTTTATAATTTGTTGTCGTTTTGACTTATGAGGCAAAGTATTAAATATTTTTGGAGCTACAGTGGAATCAAATCTTTGGTTGGCATCATCTTTTTTAAAAGGTACTATTAACTATTAACATATCATTAGTTTTATTTCTTATCTGATAGTAATGATTTATATAATTTTTGGTTTTAGATTTATAGTAAAAAAATACAATTACTAAGGTAATATAGGCATCGAACATTCAAAATATATAACAGAGAGGTTGAGTAAAGTCTATATTTAAAAAAGATCATGCGTAGTATATAATTTTGAATGGACATTCAGCTTCAATACATTATTATAAAGCCCTCCCCCCACACACAATATTACCATACCTCAGGAGTGATTTTACCAATGACTTGTAAATTTGAATTAAAAGTTTTTATGGTAAACTCCTGCGTATTATATAAAATGTATGTATTAAACGGCTAATTTTGATAGTTCGATCTTGAATATGATTAGTCCATTTCAGATTTTTGTCTACTGTAATGCCTAAATATTTAATAGCGTTTATTTCTTTAATAATAGTATTAACTATTAACTTTGTTTTATTTCAAATTCTTAACTATTTATTTTTTAAGAGTGATCCACAAAAAATGTTTTGTTGTTCATTCCATACTAAAATAACCACAAGTTTATTTAAATTGCTTAAACCTAAGTTATTAGTTTCTCTTACAGAATGCTGGTGATGAACCCCAACGGTATGGCAACTGCTGTCACTCCCGGTTCTCCAATGACGGCCGAGAAAGCACAGCAAATTGCCAACCAGAACAAAAACCAACAACAACAAAATGCCCAACAACAACAACAACAGCAGCAGCAGCAACAACAACAATCCCAACAAACGCAGCAAGCCGCCGTCATGCAGCAACAGATACAACAGCAACAACAAGCTGCGTTGCAACAATATCAGTTGCAGCAACAGGGTCAGGCCCAAGCCCAGCAGGGACAACAGGCACCACAACACATACAGCCCAAACCTATGATGAGTAAGCATTTTTTTGTTATATCTATTTTTCATGATTTTAATTTATAAACAGATAGAATAAATATTTTCTCTGAATTGGAGAAACTATTTTTTCATGAAATAAATAATATGTAAATGTAAACCAGTAAAAATGCATTAATTAATTAAAAACAAGCAGCACAGTTGAAATTTTCACTTTCCTATCTGTATACAGATATCTGTCTGTCTGTCTGTCTGTCTGCGCGCGCGTGGGAGCGTGCGTGGGTGCGGGCGCACGTGGGTGCGTACGTCGATGCGTGCGTGTGTGTGTGTGTGCGCGCGCGTGTGTGTGTGTGTGCGCGCGCGTGTGTGTGTGTGTGTGTGTGTGTGTGTGTGTGTGTGTGTGCGTGTGTGTCTGTATCCACCGTAACTCATGAACCGATACAAAGAAAAACACCAAATTTTAAACTTAAGCTTTATTCCGGCGTCCAATAAACTGATTAGATTTTGGACAGAGTCGGAACATCTGGTGGGGTACTTTATGGGTGGTCATTTTTATATTTTATGGAATATATCTGTTATTTACGTTTGGAGAAGAACATTTTTCAAATAAAAATTACTTACAATATTATTTTTTATATTTTTTGTCCCATACAAAATTTTCCTAAAATGGTCCGTTTTCGAGAAATTTGACAAAATGAAAAAAAATATTTTTTATAAAAATTGTTGAAATAAAAGTTGTTTGTAATTTAATAATTTTTATCCTATACATAATTTCTTTAAAATGAAAACCGTATTCGAGATATTTGAGAACATGTGTAATTCGATTATTGAAGAAAACTCAAAAACGGATAGAGGAAAAAATATTAAATTTTAAACTTAAGTTTTATTTCGGCCTGGCGTGAAATTATTAGATTGAACATCTAGGGGGTACTTTATGGGAGGCCGTTTTTATATTTTATGGAATATATCTGTTATTTATGTTTGAAGAAGAAAATTGTTCAAATAAAAGTTACTTCTAATATTATTATCTATAATTTTTGTTTTATGTCAAATTTTCCTGAAATGGTCCGTATTACAGAAATTTGACAAAATGTGCAAAATTCTGATTTTTAAGAAAATTGTTAAACTAAAAGTTGTTTGCTTTATCGATCTCTATAATTTTTGTTTTTACATGATTTTTCTAAAATGGACCGTAATGAAAAAATTGGAGGAAAAGTGCTAAATTTCTGTATTTTCGTTTTCAATGAATATATCTATAGAAAAATGTTTCGAGTTAGATGTATGTGGAACATGTATATATTTAGTTTATCCTCTAAACATTTATAGAGGTTCTACAATAGGTTGTATAAAATAACCGGAAAAAGCCTATAATAACTGGATAGGAAAATCATGTGTTGGACACATCAGATTTTTTATTAATATTAAATAAAATGTAAGATATCACCAACAGTGATTTATTTTACTGAATTCAACATCTAAAACAAAAAAATAGATCATACCTTCCACCATTCATATATCTTAAACACTATAGAGTTATAATTTTTGTTCTAGTTCAAACTATCCCCTCACTTCCTGGTCAGCAACTCTCTATGTCTGGAGACAGGCCAATCATGCCGGTGGTGTCCATGTCTGCACAGAGTAATCAACAGCAAGTTCAACAAATGCAGCAACAGAATCTTAATTCGATGCAACAAGGACTTTCCATGCAATCCAATCTTGCAGTTACTCAGCAACCGATGCAGATGAATATGCAGCAGCTACAGCAAGTAGGTTAAATAAACAATATATTATTTGTTAATTTTTGAATTTATTCTCAAAAGCTAATCATCATTTCAGTTTATTAGTTATTCTAACAATTGTTTTTAAGTTACAGCAAATGGCTCCTCCTGGAACCATAATTGGTCAAATTCAGGCGACTACTCAACCGTCCGCTATTCCACAAGCGACAGCTAGCCCCACGCATATCCAGCAACTCCAAGCTAGTGGGCCCCATCAGATAGCGATCACCCAAGCTCAGCAAGTCCCCCTACCTCCATCGATACCACCTGTACCCAAGGAGGTATCTACTGAGTCCAATAATACCGATAGTATGGCAACCAATGGTGGTCTACATATGGATAGTAGTAAGGATAACACGGCTGACGGTGAGTACTAAAAGTTGTGTAAATACCTTCACTCTTTCCATTGAAGAACTAATTTTCAATGAAGGGTGTGTTGGCACATACTTTTATACAGTTACGAATATGAAGATATTATTATAAAAAAAATGAGATGGATATAATAGCCATTTGTGTAATAAGAGCTTTAGACAGCGGCAACGAACTTTTCGATCACATTATTTTAATAAATAGATATACAAACTGAAAATATCAAATGAATTTAATTGCAAATGGCCTACTTTAAAAATCTAAAAATTGCGTATCGTGTATAATATGTAGGCAATATGTGAATCTTTCTAGTGGATATTGTTCATAAATATGGCTGAGAACTAATAATTATATTGTGAAAATATGGTATAAAATAATTTTTATTTTACTAAATCTATTAATTTGCCTGCAACATATATTCAATTAACATGCTTTTCGTCAAGAGAAATGAAGCGAACAACAAAGCTGTAAATTTTGTCGCATGGCAGTTCGCGGAAAATGTCAACTTTGCGGTTAGATTTTGAAACGCAAAAGCCTACTTTGGATAGTAATCGTAGCCAAATTATTTCTAAATATCTATTTTAATTTGTTTTAAAAACGTAAGGCATAGAAAATATTTTAATTTTGACATAAAATTGTGCTCACTAAACGAGTTCTTAATGCAATATACTGCGGCGTACTTAAGTTGGTTAAAACAGAGAGCATATGAGTTCTTTAGTGAGATTCCAAATCAGTGCGAAATGCGAAATCGAATGGCTTTCGATACTCGCAACCAAATACGATATCGAGAAATTTGCTATTCCTCTTCGCTATCGAATCGCCCTGCGTTTTGGTCGTTTCCGAAACTCGTAGTATTCGTAGCAAGCATGCGCATTACTTGTTTTAATTGTCAACAGTGCCATCCAAACTGACGGCATATAACAGGTGATCACAGTTAGCCAATAGCAGGGCTTAAATCTTAAATTGCGTTAAATTAAATTCGTGCATAAACCCACCATAATTACCTATAATAATAGTTTGGTGATGTTTTGTTTCAATTTAACAGTTTAACATTATTATTTTTTAAAGCAGACCTTTTACTTATACTCTCAAAATTCTCTAGAACTTCTTATACCAATGACACAGAATAATCAACAATAACAATGCTTTAAACTGTTCAAACTTCAACTAGAAATCACAACCGCTACAAGGCTACAACCTTTACAACCACGTGCTATAACCTCAATAATCTACCGAAATCGAGCAATTCGGCACCATAGACCTGGCGAGTCACTCGCAATCGTTTTAGTCGATGCGAATATGATTTCCTGCAAATCGGAATACACCAAACCGTCGAAATCGAGTATTTCGATATCGAATTGTCAATGGGAATCTGCCTGCTGTTCCGCATCATCAGCGTATTGAACACATTTTATGTCTCTATTAAGAAGACAATAGGCATTTTCGGAAACTTACTACAGATAACAAATCCAGATTACTGGGTTTACCCGATGGATCACTGCCGACAATTTACGAACGAGTTGGATTATTGTTCCTGTTTATCTACGTCTGTCAATCTTTGACTTTTCCTTATTATTTGTTAAAGAACCATTTTAATTAAACGTATTTGTAATCTGACTAATAAAGTCGCAATAGGGGCATACATATTACAAGTTATAACTAATTGAATGTAGAAAAAACTTCAAAGCTACTACTGGCAGACACCAAACACCAAAAAATTGCGTTATCCCTTTATAAAATCCTGTGGTGCGCTTGCGGATCTATTACTAATCTACTCGTAGAGTGGGTTACAAAATATTGATCTCGATCACAAAGCTGGATCAGTAATCTACTAGTTTCCAAACACGGATAGGGTTAGTAACTAACCATAGGTAAACGAACAATAGGATCCATAATATTTCTGATCCGAGTAAGTTTTCGAAAACGCTTTATGACTATCGTAGATATATACATTAAAAAGAACGAGACTGAAAACTGCTTCTTATGGAATACCTAGATGCATGAAAATTATTTTACGGTTACTATTGAGTTTAACAATATTAGTAGATGATTTTGTTCCTATTTCTAACGTAATCATCTTATCTACTAAACTCAACAGCTTCATAGGCGCATTTGAGATCAATAAATAAGCTAAATAGGAATTATTAGAGAAGGAACATTGTATGTCTATTACAAGATGGGAAACTGATTCAATTGTTTCCATTCCTCTTTGAAAACCATTGTCGATTAATTTAGAAAGGGCCCTAATAACTAAATGTTCGGACACACAAAAATTTATTAAAACGTTAATTTACACAATAGTATGTTACACACCGAGGTGGGAAGAGTTTCATTTCTGTCGTGAGATTAGTTAGATCACCGAGACGCGAAGCGTCGAGGTTAGCTTTGATCTCGAGACAGGAATGAAACTTCCTACCGAGGTTTGTATACTATTTTATTTACAACCATCATATTTCGATCAAAGTTAATAAATCTGTTTCGTTCTGAACATACCTAAAATATTACATTTAACAAATTACCAAGCGCGCGGTTTTCTCAGAATAATCAAGTAAATATATTGTTACTGTGATTACGGGGTAAACAACTGTCACGAATATAAATAAATGTCAGATAAAGCCGGATATTAAATTCGCGAATAATAAATATCAATGAGTAGTTTGTTGTATTTTAGTTCATTGTTGTTTTTCATTGTTTGCCATTAAATAGGTATTATAAAATTTGTCAAAAAAATGTGTAATTTTTTTTTAAATATAAAAAATATTCATCTAGAATAGATGAAATAAGGGCGGGAAGCGAGGGCGGGAAGCGAGAGCGGGAAGTGAGGGCGGGAAGTAGAGGTGTGTAATGTGACACTTCCCAACCTTCAATGACGTTAGTAATGACAACATTACATATATGGTTGCAAATAAAATAAATTATTAAATTAAAGAACTACATTAACAATATATTAAAGTCTATCATTTATAATAAATATTTAAATGGCTTGGTTTCTATACACATTTGAAATACACTGTGGACCAATAAATAAACAAAAATATTGCATTATATCGTGACAACTAACTGTTCGGATTTATCTAGTTACCGTGTATAAAATAAATAACTTTGACATTCACTTATTATGTTATTAGTTACTGCACTGTCAAGTTGATAGTTACTTTGCCTTTTGCCAAAAATTCTGATCAAAAATGGCAAGAGGAAGTGCGACAAATGTAAAAATTCCTGAATTGGTAACCAAAAAATATTGTTAGGGAAAAATACGTGAAGTTTAGTCAAGTCGACAGTTGAGGACCCACTTAGGCACTATCGTAAGAGTGGAAGGGTCCAACCTAAAAGCAAAAGTATGCATAAACCCAGAATTGTGAATGATAGGGATAGATGATTGCTAGTAAAAATTGGCAACTGGGTCGTCGTAACCTATGGTTGTAACACTTTTAAGAACTATCGCAGCCCAAATGGAATGCAGAAACGGGAAAGAGTGCTGTAAAGGTGAATACACAAATCAGTAGTTCGTAAGTTTTTATTAAATTCATGATTTTTTATTTGTAATGTTTTAGAGGAAAGGAAAACCTCTTCTAGCAGAGAAACGGAAAATAAATCGGTTTCAATTGGGCAAAATCGAAGATGTCATAGATCGCTGAATACTGGTCCAAAGTTATGTTTAGTGACCAGCCGAAGTTTGACGCGTGAGTGGGAGACTTTCGTAAACGGGTTATTAGAACTAAAAATAAAGCGAAACATTTCATAAATATTGCCTCAAACGGACAGTAAAATTTCCTAAAGGCAGTCTAATTTGGAGTGCATGTCTGCAGTGGATCTAGGAAGGTATGAGTTGGTAGACGGTACAATCCATGCGACAAAATATCGAGAAATTTTGAAAAATAATCTGGTGCCAAGTGTGAAGGATCTGTAACGATAGTTTAATTTAAAAACACTTTATTTTTAATTTATTTATAACGTATTAATTAATTTATATAATACTTAGGCATTATTATAACTCACAATTATAATTTATTTATTACAATTTGTCTTTACTGTCCAACACTTAAATTGAAACTTAACGTCTGTCGACAAGTCGCGCTATTTATATAGAAATGTCATACTCTCGAAAGAACTAACGCTGACTAAAAGCTCAGTCTAGAAATTCTGGAAATTATTCTCCACGTGTCAGACTGCGATGGGAAACATTCGATTCGGTTTCTCGAGTCTCGAGATGGGTCTGGATGTGGCCAGCGCTAGACTTCCTGTGGCGGGTACGATAATAAACAAAGAACAGAGTCGGCTTTACGCGAAAGATCTTTAGCCAGTCATGAATTTTATATTTCAACAGGACCATGCTGCATTCCATATGGATAAAACTTCAAAAAAATGGTTTAAAGACAATAACATGAGGGCCCTCTCTTAGCCTTCGGACAGTCCGGATTTTAATGTTATCGAGACAATGTGGCATAAAATAAAACAAAAATTTCGTGATGATTCCCAAAGGGTCGTTGCGGATTTGAAGATAAAATTGAATGAAATATGGCAAAGTTTCGCCCCAGACATATGTCATTCATTAAAAAAAAATGCCAGACAGGATTGTAGTGGTTGTACAACCGCAAGGCAATGTAACGCCATATTATGAATAGTAATTTCCATTGTGCGAATATTTAGTTGTCACAATACTGTGCAATATTTTTATTTATTTATTCGTTCACCGTATTTCAATGTGTATAATAATAATCTTTTATTCCATTGAGACCATTTACATGATATTGGAAAAGTCAAATACAATAATTTTAAAACAAAATACAAAGATAAATAAAAAGTACTAAGAGTTACAATCCAAAAATTCAGCTATATTATAAAATGCGTATTGTGACAAGAGATCTTTGAGAGATTTTTTAAATGCATTAAAATTTTTATTTTCTTTTAAGGAGATTGGTAGTTTATTATATAACTGTATAAGATAGAGTCTTTTCAAAAAACCCTGTCCGGTGAGGGGGCATACGTAGCAGATTACCATGTCTAGTCTGATAGTTATGATCATCAGCACTTTTAATGAAGTCGGTCAGTTTCTTTCTAACGAATAGAATATTTTTATAGATGTAAATACAGGGAAGAGTTAATATTTTATATTGTTTAAACTAATCTCTACAAGAAGTGCGCGTATGAATTCCTAGAATAAGACTTATTACATTTTTTTGTAAAATAAACAATTTTGTAGAAAATCTAGTGTTTCCCCATATTATAATATAAGACAAATGTGAGTATGTCATTACATAGTAGATATTTATTAGTTGTTGTTGTGAGAATATATTTTTAAGTTGTAAAATTGCATAGTAACTGCTACATACTTTCTTAGAAATGTGATCAGTACACGCCTGAAAGGAGAGAGATGAGTCAAGAATAGTGCCAAGGAATTTTGTTGTCTCGGAGGATGTCATAGTAAGATTTTCAGTATGTATTTCAAAAGATTTATTAGAGTTATTTGAAATGTGAAATTTCATTAATACTGTTTTCCCATTATTAAGAATTAAATGGTTGTTCAAACACCATTCCTTAAATCTATTAGAGTTGACTTAATTTATCTGCTAGGAGAAATACCATAAGTTGCGAAGGAAAAATCATCAGCATATATAACCTTACAATTTGCATCCATAAATTCTGGTAAGTCGTTAATAAACAATAAAAAATTAAGTGGCCCACTTACAGAGCCCTAAGGAACTCCCAGATTAACAACTGCTTCATTTGATTGAGTTTGATTTATTTTAGCAACTATTTTTCTATATCTTACATATGACATCAACCAAGTCAACATACTGTCACGAAATCCCAAGGCATATAGTTTTTCTTGAACAAAATCTTTAGGGTATCAAAAGCCTTAGTAAGGTCAAAGAAGAACGCTCCAACACTGTTCTTGTTATCAAGATTTTTAAAGATAAATTCAATAATAGCTATTTATGTACCAAGGGCGTAATAAGGATGATTATGCCCGGAGGATAACAGATCCAGCCCGAGGGCATTTGGCCCGAGGGATGAATGTTATCCGATGGGCATAATCATCTATTTACGCCCGTGGTGCATACAAGATTTTATATTTCACTTCAATTTAAATTCGCTTTTAATTCAATATAATTGGATTCGGTCATTTTTATAAAAAAAGTGTAAACTATTTGACAAGTATCAACGCACAAAACAATTCCTGAAATAAAATCAACAAGTACACCTAACCATAGCAACGTAGCACGCTTTGATTAAATTTATATAAAACATAACAGAAAGTTTTGAAATATACGTCAAATATTTAGTTTGTTTACATTTTGAAATTCGCAATAATAGAACAATGAGAGTTTTTAGGATTGAAATTGTAGTTTTTATAAAATCAGGAAACCATTTTAATTAAAGTTTATTATTTATAACAAGTCTTTCTTAATGATAAATAGTTTTTTGAAACAGTACAAACGGGGGCATAATAGCGGGCGAAATAAATTCATTATGCCCTCGTCTCTAAGATACATGTTCACATATCTCGAATCAGGCGCGGAATGAACCTGTTATTGTGAAGTAAAATATAAATTCATATACAGCCCCTTCTGAAGACCTCCCAGGGTAGAAACAATTTTGACATTCTGTTATTATATTGTGTTTATCCAAATAATTGATCATTCTATTATACATAGATTTTTCAACAACTTTGCTAATCACATTTGAAACAGTTATCTGCCTGTAGTTATCCATACACAGAGAATCTTCTTTTTTATAGATGGGAGTAACCAGTCCAGTTTTCAGTTCTTCTGGACTATGACTAATTTCAATTGAGATATTTATTAAATCGGAAAGAGGCCTTGCAATATACAGAGCTATATATTTAATAATTATTGTTGATATACAGTCAACACCGATCGTATTGGTATTTTTTAAGTTAGATATTATTTCAAAGATCTTCTGTGGTGTAACAAGGCTAAAAAAAGAATGAATTACAATTATTTACATAACATTTTGTACATACAGAGATAGAGTTTTAAGCTATTACATAGCTTTTATCGCGGGCTTTGAGCGCGGCGACCGAATCAAGAAATTCCGTAACGAAAATAAACCACTCCGATCGACATGTATTGTAAGATAATAAAAATATTTTAAACAATATTAACTTCTTATTTATTCAATAAAAGAAAATCGAAAAATCGAGAAATCAAGAAATCGAAAAATCGAAATATCGAAATATATTAGGTATAAATGGTAAACTTTAATATATTGTTAATGTAGTTCTTTAGTTTAATCATTTAGTTTGTGTAAATTAACGTTTTCAATAAATGTTTGTTTGTCCGAACATTTAGTAGCTAGGGCTCGTACATTGATTTACAAAATTTCGAAGTGAATATCGCAATCATTTAAAGCAGTTCTCCGCAACCGGTGTGCCGCGGCACACTGGTGTGCCGTAAGCCGACTTGAGGTGTGCCGCTCTTGCAGACAATACGAATCAGATTCGTATTGTAGCGAGACCCGCGAAAAATAAAGCAATCTGACAACAGCGCCGATGGTAAACGTCTATCCGTCTATCGGCGCGGCGCGGCGGCTTGATTCTCGAAGGCGACTAAACTAGAAAGATCCGTGCCGTTCGAGGCGCGACTCGATGTTTTCCTGAACATCGCCACTGCCTATATAAGCGCGCCTGTCGTCGCTCAGAGACTCAGAGAGAGTCGAATAGTCAAGTGAATCAGATAAATACGCGGGCAAACAAATAAATCGTAGAGTGAAATAAATAGTGAATTGCTATATAAATAAATTCTTGTGCCTTATAAATAAGTGAACTGGACTAAGTTTTGTTGCAGTATCTACTTTTATAAATAACTATAGTGCTTCAAATATGGATAAATTTTTGCTGAAATCACGAGCAGATGACGAAGAACCTAGCACAAGCTCCAGCATAAGTGCTGCAAAAAGAGCAAAAAAGGTGCTGAAAAGGAAGTACAATCAAGACTACCTTCGATATGGCTTCACTTGGTGTGGCGACGAAGCGGCTCCAAAGCCTGAATGCGTCATTTGCGGTGAACAGTTGTCAAATGAAGCAATGGTACCCAGCAAACTAAACCGTCATTTGATCACAAATCATCCCAGTTGCGTCAAAAAAGACATTCAATTTTTCCAACGGCGCTTGGATCAAAATAAGAAACAAAAGCAGTTTATGAAATCGGCGGTTACGGTTTCTGAAAAGGCATTAGAAGCAAGCTACCTTGTTGCAAAATTAATTGCACAACAAAAAAAACCGCACACTATCGGTGAAACGCTTATTAAACCAGCATGCATGGAAATTGTTAGACTTATGCTTGGGCCAAACGAAGTTAAGGACGTGAGTAAAGTTTCTTTGTCGGCCGATACTGTTAAAAGACGTATCCAAGATATGTCAAGTGATATTTTGGGAACACTAATTAAAAAAATCATTTCGGCTGGAATTTTTGCGCTTCAAATCGACGAATCAACCGATATTAAAAATAAAGCACAACTGATGGCTATTGTACGTTTCGTTGACGAGGACTCTATTAAAGAACATTATTTATTTTGTAAGGAGGTTCCAGAGAGAACTACCGGTGAACAAATTTTCCAAGTAACTGATAATTTTTTTAAAATACATAATATTCAGTGGACCAATTGCGTTGCTATTTGTACAGATGGTGCTGCTGCAATGATGGGCAGTAAGAAAGGTTTTGTATCTTGTGTAAAACAAAAAAATCCGTCAATACAAATTACACATTGCTGCATACATCGAGAAGCATTGATGGTCAAAAATTTGCCCGAACAGCTTTCGATCACAATGAATGAATGTATTAAGATCATAAACATAATTAAATCGAGAGCCTTAAATTCGCGAATCTTTGGAATACTCTGTGAAGAAATGGGAAGCGAACATGAATCCTTACTGTTTTATACAGAAGTTCGTTGGTTATCCCGGGGAAAAGTTTTAGCTCGACTGTTTGAACTTCGCTACGAAGTGCGTGAGTTTCTTTCAAGTCAAGATATGTACGATCTATGCCAGCACCTTCATGATGAATACTGGATAGCCAAACTTGCATACATGGCGGATATATTCGAACATCTGAATGAACTTAATAAAAAAATGCAAGGACGGAATGAAAATATATTGACGTGCTCCGATAAATTACAAGGGTTCAAAAAGAAACTTGAACTTTGGCAGGAACAGTTGCAAAAAGGATGTCTAGAAATGTATCACAGGACCAACCACAGTACGATCGAAAACAAGCAGTTGATTGTGGATTTGGCCCAACAACATTTAAGTATGCTTCAACAAAAATTTGAATACTATTTCCATTCTATCAACACGGAACAATACAATTGGATTCGAAATCCTTTCGCAACCAATGCAATAAGTTCCACGGAAGCACTGCCATTGCAAACTCGAGAGGAGTTCACAGAATTAAGTAATGATATGACCCTAAAACTTAAATTCGACGAAGTTCCGTTAGATGTTTTCTGGATTTCCATCAAGACAGAATATCCACGCATCACCGACAAGGCCATCTTCACACTACTTCCGTTTTCCACAACATATTTATGTGAGCAAAGTTTTTCAACGCTTGTATTAATTAAAAATGATAAACGGTCATGCTTAAAAGATCTTGACCAAGAAATGAGAGTTGCGCTGTCTAAAATTGAGCCGAATATAAAACTTTTGTGTTCAACGAAGCAAGCGCAGGTATCACATTAATCAGTCATCATCATGTCAAAATATTTATTACTATTGACGTGTCAACAGAAGTAAATTTAGTATACCTACCTGTCCTACCTAGTATTTAGTATAGTTCTCATGTATGTACCTGTTTGTATTTTTCATTCTATCTGAATAATAAAAAAAAATAAAAAAAAAATATGTATTATGTCCTGAGTGAAAATTTTGATGCCCCAAATCTGAAAGGGGCTTCTTCACATTTTAAAACAATAAAAAAAACTAAGGTAGTTTGGACATCCATAAATAATTAGTATACATGGAGTGAACTGACCCCCGACCTAGCTACGCCACTGCTATAAATATATTTTAGATTTTGGTGTGCCACGAAATTCTAGGGAGCAGTTTGGTGTGCCTCAGATGAGGAAAGGTTGCGGAGCACTGATTTAAAGCACTAAATAACAGGTTGGATTTGAGTCTACTGGTAAACTTGATAGAAAGTTACAATTGCCTAGGCACTAATGTTTGATAACCATCTTTGTTGACAATTCTGCGTTTCGCGCATTGAACGCTAATTACTTTTAAGACGTCGCTTTCCTTTTTTTAATAAAAATTCTTTGCTGAAAAAAAATCAAACTCGGATAACTCCTTTGAATAGTTTTCTAAAATTATGTTTTATGTGTTTAACATATAAAAGCGCCTTTCGGCGACATTTTAAATCTGTAGGCTGGCTCATGAGCTGGAAAGTTCCTTTTGGGCATTCCAAACAAAATGGCTACCAGTGGGTTTTGACATATGGCAACCCTGTAAGCCTAGTGATTTGACAGGGTCAATGAAATAGATAGTTATATAGATTGATCATCCATGTTTTTCGAAATAAACGTAAGTTTTATGCCTTGAAGTAAACATGTAGATAATTATTTTTTTACTATATTCAAAGGCTGAAAATTGGTTTTAAAACACATTTTTGCTAAACTGATCCTGATTAATGAGCACTTTGGAGGCAATATGGCCGCTCGCAAAAGGACCCGCTTTTAGCAATCTATACAACTACATATGTATCATTGACCCTGTCAATAACAGCATGCCACAGGGTTGCCACATCTAAACGTCAGTTCCCACTTGTCAGCATTTTGACAGGTCGTTGGAATGCCTAATTAACTTAGGAGAATGCTCAATGGGCCTAGTGGAGCCCACCCTCCACACGTTACAGATACAAATGTTCAACGTACATGAAAAAACTGGCCAAGTGCGAGTCGAACTCGCGCATAAAGGGTTCCAGACCATCGTAGAAGATTTAACACTATGTGGGTACTTTTTAAATACTTTATTCAGATCGAGCAAATTTTAATTTATTTTTATTTGTTATTATAGCGGCAACAAAAATACACATTCTGTGAAAGTTTCAACTGCCTACCTATTACGGATCATTAGATACAACCCGCTGACAGACAGACGGGCAGCGGAGACTTATAGTGAATTTTATTTGTTGCACTAGGACTAGTTGTAAGTGTTCTGCACTAATCGCATTTGATTTGTTTAGTGTAGCTTCAAATATTTGAGTGTAGATAAAGTGTAACTGTTTTATTTGCAAATAAACTTACAGTGAATATACACCCATACACTTCATTGGTAGTGTAGCTGTCAAATGTGTGATAATTTGCAGTATATAAAATACAAAAAATAATATTAGTGGATCTGAATGAATCTGCGGTGGATGGTGTACTATGATGGGTGATTTTAATAGAGACTATATGTGAGATTTTGTCTTCATCTTCTTTATCCGAAGGAAGTATTAACGGAAGTTCTTTTATTAGAAAGAAGTAAATTAAACAAAATAATATACTTCACTGAACATATAATTGATCAATATGACGATGAAGAGGTAAGTTTAATCTAGAAATAAAATTGTACCAAATTGTAAAACCGCCTGAATTTGAGACATTTTTTAAAAAAAGAATGGTATCTACGAAAAAACGAACACTTATTTACTTAAAATTTACAGGTGGGCAAGCCTCACTGTAAGATCACGTTCAATTTAAACGTGTTGCACTTATACCAAACCATCACGAACATACTTTTGACAAGTATGACAGTTCGAATATAGTGTCCAGTGTGACACTAGTGCTATAAATAAAATCAATCAGTAATTAGGCATTCCAACGACCTGTCAATCTGCTGACTAGTGGGAACTGACATTTAGATATGGCAACCTTGTGAGCCTGTTGTCATTGACAGTGTCAATTTGTCATTGACAGTGTCAATGATACATATATAGTTATATAGATTGCTCAAAGCGCGTCGTTTGCGAGCGGCCATATTGCCTCGCAATAGCTCATTAATCAGAATCAGAATGTTACTGTCAATCAGCGGCCCGGTACCGCCGCTTTCTTAGCCCATTTCTTAATGCACTTTCAGTATAAAAATAAAGAGTACCTATGGAATCTTACTTAAACAAATATTATTGGTATAATATTTATGTTAAACATTTTTCAAGCTCTCACACGTCTAGCTAGACAGTTGGCCTGTCTATACGAAACTTTAATTTTCAATTAAAGGAGTCTATTAAAATCTTCAGTCACATTTTAAACAGTTTCTTCATACCTATTTTAATAATTTTATAATATTCAGTTTTCACATCGCCTACTTTAATGACTGTGTTTAAATGTTTACATTTCTAGAACTTTTTTCCTGTACAAATAAACGTACTAAATCATAAAGAATATGGTTTCCACGAACTGAAGATTATTTACAGAAATATAAATTCTCTAATTACTATTATAGTGTATATTTATTTAAAATGTATTTATTCATTCAAGTTCTACTACCATTATGACCAGGCACAGAGTTTATTAATTTCACTGTATAAATAAAACGTACTAGATCGCATTACGTTTTGCATTGAGAAGTTGGTTAACCTGTCATGAAAAAATATGAATTTAGAATGCGTCATTTCAAATCGGATTTTCCGCGAATGTTTAGTTGGGATTTTCTTTTTAAACGTTTCTTGGTAATTTCAATTTACGCGATATTAAGTTTTAGATTATTCTGTGTACTTAGAAAAGGAACATTGAAAGATTATTTCTGCTATAAAAATCGTTTAAAAATGAAAATTATTTTAATGTTACGTTCAACAGGTTTGTAAATTATTTTTATTAGTAAATAAGCTAGATTACTTCCAGTAGATTCTATAAAATTAAAATACCTATACTGTTGATTAGTATTTATGATAATAATAGGAATAGTTTTTCAATAATATAAATTTCCTTTGGCATTTTATTGTAATAATATGACTCCAGGTAACTTGTTAACTTTTAACATTTTTGAAGTAACATAGCCAACTCTTTTGTTTATATTGTTTGCGGTAAGTTAAATAATCGATCAGTTACATTGTTGTCAATTCTACTTATTATTCACCGGATATTGGATTTTTCTCAACTTGAATAAGGTATGGTTTCGCCCTATATATCTGATGACATGACTGACAGATTTGCATTTTTATTGAATAATTGTTGCTTATAATAAATGGAGCTTAGACATCGTTATAATTTAAAGAAATCAAAATGTTGTCAGGGTTGTTTAGTCTTTAAACAAATCGGTAATTTTTTTATATATTCGACATTTAAGTTGTTACGTTTTTTTAATTTACCCTTACAATTTCGTATGTTTCAGCTACTTCTACTCAACCGGAACACAAAGAACCTCTACCAACTGCAGAGGCCAAGCCCATGCAAAATGGCGTCGAATCTGTAGTAGTTCAAACGGCACCTCTTCCCGGTATTGTTCCAACATCGCAACCGAGCTGTAACACTTCAGAAGGTGTACTTTCTGTGGCGGTTACTGCTGAAGAGGTCAAAGAAAGATGTCCTCCGAAGGCGATGGTCAAGCCGCAAGTATTGACGCACGTCATTGAAGATTTCGTTATTCAGGAGTCCTCGGAGCCTTTCCCGGTTCATAGAAGTAGTCTTGGGGATCTGAAACCGACGCAGTCTTCCAATGAAAAGGATAGTGAAGAACCGCCACGTGAGTATTTTTTTAACGCTATATTTATTTTAGTACTAATATTTAAGTGGGGACCATATTTATATTTTATTTTTCTTAGTATCTGGATATTCTCAGTCTTTCAATTTAAGCGTCATCCGTCACATGTATTTTTCTCCTTCACTTAGAGGTTAATAGTGCAGTGATACAAATTTTAAAAGTAAGTTTAAGATACCGACTTCAAAAATAAAGAGTTTGATGATTTTTTATGGACCCCGTCATCAGATCTTGACCAAATTTATATGGGACCACCCCAGAGGTACCACAAAAAACTAATCATAGAATTCAGACAACGTGGCAAATAATTATGGCTGAACTTAATATTCCGACGAAGAGAGAATCTCGTCCTTTTTTTTGAAATCGTTAAATACGGGCGTGCAGCATGTGCATACAGGGTGTTCGTAAATAAAAGGAGCAAATAAATGGCGCCCTATTTTTGTTATTAAAAAAAGTGAAATGTTCGCACAAACGCCACTGGTGAAAGTAGAAATATTCGGACCGCCCCTAAAAATGTACATTTATCGCTCCAAAGTGTTTTGCAAATTTCGAGTCAATATCTATAAAATTTAAACACTGTATCTCAGAAACGAAGCTCATTTCGACCCAAGTTTATAGGGACTGTGCGTAAAATTTGCCAAAGCCTAGTATGTAATTTTAGAATTAAATGGGGTAAGCATAGCATGTAAATAATAAAGGATATTTTTTAAAATATTGAATATAGGTACTGACCCGTAACAAACAATTGTGTAAATGGTCAAAATGATATCAAATGTGAAAAATTATTAAAATCTGATTAAAAGTGATATAATAGATTACCACACCAAGAGAGTAAAAAAAGTACTTTCTTTTAGCACTCCCAAAAAAATTACATTGGTTCCACTTTAATTCATGTGTATACTAACTAGTTTATACTTTTAAAAATAGTTTCCTTTTCAACGCTCTGGAAACAAATGAACGCTTCTAATAATACTATTTATTCATTGATGTACACTTTAGGCATTTCTTTATAAGCTGAACATACTTATGTATCCAGAGCATTTCTTTATAAGGTTTGGTTAGTCTGCTTTTGGTTACATTTTACCAAACTACATCTAACGAGATATTTATTTATAAGCTTACTAGAACATACATAAAAAATCAAAACGTCCTAAAATTTCTAAAATTCAAATTCCGTTTAGAAATCCCCAAACTTAAATTAAATTTGACATATGACATTCAATAATAGGGTTGCCATGGTATGTGTAACGTCATCAGAGTAACCACAATAGTCTGATAGTTGTAGTAAGCTTTTAAAGAAATGCCTTTGTTTTCCACGAAAAAGAGTACTTTAACATCGTATTTCGCCTTTGTTTACATAAAACCATTCAAATTTAAAATAACTTATCTAGTAAGTATTAGTGCCGTTTCACAAGCGACGTAGAGTCTTTCAGATGTGAGACAGATTAACCTTCAACATCGGTCAGAGATTTGCGTTTTTACAGCGTGTTGTCAAATATAAATGATAACACTGCGTTCTTTTTTGCTATGCAAATACATTTTTGATTTTTGCATCTGTGAACGCAAGATAATTGACTGATGTTCAGTTCATTAAGACTGTGACATCTTAACGGAAAAATTTAGTACTTTGTAAATGAGTTTCCTAAGGAATATTTAAAAAATATTACTATTATTCGCGATTCAAATTAATTTTCACGCGCATGTCATTTGTCACCCATAAATAGGATATTTGTTTATTTACATTGGGTTGGTTTTGGGCGGGCTTTGGTATTCGTATTTTTTTAACTGTTTTTAGATATCGTTATAATATAGTGTTAATTTAAGTTTAGTTTCTGTGCTTTCGTCATAAATATAATGGGTCCTATGATTGAACGTTTGCGTTATCCGTAACATACATGTTAGGCTGAGTTTTAACATAAACGAGGCAAATTCGTATGATGGAAAGTTTTTCATAACACATTACTGTTATTTTCCACCTGTTATGTTCTAATTTAACATATCGCCTCAACAGCCTAGAATAACATGCCGTTAAGTGCCCAACGTCCATGTTACCACTTTATTTGTTTATTATATATTTAGAAATTCGATTGAAAATGGTGTGATTAATTAATTTACATTTAATACAAGACTTATAGAATGAAATAAAAAGATAAGTACCTATATAAAGGGTGTTTTTTTAGAGGTATAGAACTTTGCAATGAAATAAAACACATAAAAATCCTGTTAACGGCCATGGTATTGGCTTTATTAGAAAGTTGATGCTTAGTGCTTAAATAAGATCTCAGGCATATGGGCTCGAATAAAGCGCAATCTTGAAGTCCAATTGTTGACCACTCTTTCGAGCAACTGGGGCCGTATATCGGCAATAACGCGGCGAATATTGGTTTCCAAATGGTCCAATGTCGGTGGTTTATCGGCGTAGACTAGCGACTTCACGGATTCCCACAGAAAATAATGCATAGGTGTAAGATCACACGACCTTGGAGGCCAATTCACAGGTCCATTACGTGAAATTATGCGGTCATCGAAGGTTTCCCGCAATAAATTTATTGTGTCACGCGCTATGTGGCACCATCTTATTGACACCAAAGCTCTTCCACATTAATGCCATTCAACCAAGGAACAAAAAAGTCCGTAATCACCGATCTATAGCGCTCTCCATTGACTGTAACATTCTGGCCGGCATCAAAAGTATGGGCCAATGATATCACCAGCTTATAAAGCACACCAAACCGTCAGTTTTTCTGGATGTAACGGCGTCTCAATATGGGCTTCTGGATTTGCTTCACTTCAGATCCGGCAATTTTGCTTATTTACGTACCCATTCAGCCAAAAATGGCCCTCATCGCTAAACAAAATTTTTTGGTAAAAAAGAGGATCAATAACAATCTGGTTTTCTGCCCATTCGCCGAACGTACGACGCACACGATGGTCACGCGGTTTCAATTCTTACGCGAGCTGGATCTTATAAGCTCGCAAACCAAGATCTTTCCGCAAAATCTTCCATAGGGTGGATGGACACAGCTCTAATTGCTAGGCACGATGGCGAATCGATTCATTCGGGTTCTCCTCAACACTACGCTCAACATCAGCAACAACTTCTTCGGTGCGCACTGTACGACGTCTCTGAGGATGCACATTATCATGTAGAGTATGCTTGGTGCGAAAACGATTTATGGTTATTCGAATAACTTGCTCCGATGGACGATTATGTCGACCGTAAAATGGACGTAGCGCACGATAAGTTTCGCGAACTGAACTACGATTTTCGAAATAAATTTGCTCAATTTGCAAACGTTGTTCAGGCGTAAGTCTATTCATGGTGAAATGGCAAAACATATTGAGCACAAAACAGCTGTCACTTATCAAATTTACTGTCACTACACACAGTGTCGCCATCTCGAAAAACAAACCTCTAAAAAAAACACACTTTATTAGGTATAACTTTAATACTATTTTATATTAATGAATTACTAGGTCGACATCTTTATTATATAATAATTTTCTACAGGACTGTATTTAACATCTCAAAGAAGGCATATTTGAAATCACAGTAATCTTTTTGAAACTCTTGATGAGATTTTCTTCTATATTATGGACTTCCCAAAGGATGGGTGCAGTTTATGCAAGAATGAGGCCCCATTTTAATACTCTTCAAAGGCCAATGATTATATCCATTCCAGTTAAACTGTAGATCTAATACCTATATTGCTATAATCTGACTTCTTAGTATATTTGAATCTGTTTTTTATTTATATAATTTGTAAATACTAGGTTTGCATTTTTTATCGTATATATTTTTTTCACTGTGGGAATAATTTTTGTTTTTACTAATAAAATTAAGTAGCTACTCTACTATTTCACAGTTGTTTTAGCTAATCTTCTCGCTATAATAAATTAAATAAAATGAAACACAAAAAATTATAACCTAATTCTTTGTTGTTGTTTCCACATTCAGAAAACTATGAAAAATCTCATTTTTGGAAATTAATTGAAGTTAGGTACATATTGTGCGCAAGCGCAAATAAATACTTTCTTCTATTTCTAACAGCCAGCTTAAGATATTCTGTTATCGATTCCCTCAATCATACCGATATGATATCTACTGTTATTTTATATGTTATCTATTCCCAGTTAGCATAACCTAACAGATTCGTGTTAAAATTAACGTAAACGTTCAATCATAGGATCTATCTGGTGTTTAAGACTAATTGGTTGGAAATCTTCACTTATCTGTATGCTACACAAATATCTAAAAATATTTTCAGATACCTAATGTTTATTATTGATAAAATTAATTCAAAATCTAAGGGCCGATCTTTTCACCTCTGAGTAAAGTTACATGTAGGTGTACTTGATAGATTAACGAACAATAGCCCTATAGTTTAATCAGCAAGTAGTTATTTTCAATTTTACTCAGAGGTGAAAAGGTTGGCCCTAATAAGTCTCCTTATTCGTATATTCTGAAGTGAACTTGTGGCACCTTGTAACCATGTAAACAGAAATAAAACTGTCACAATGCAGTTTGATTCTAGATATAAAATGTAGCAAAATCTCAATAATGTAAATTTGTAGATATCCATATATCGCAAGAAAAAAAAAATTAAGGACTTACGCTTGGAAAATAATGGTTTTGATTTTGAAATTCAACCAATATCACTATATAAATTTCAATTTTCTGGGTAATTTTTCGCTAATTTCATTATACACTCTAGAAATAAAACAAATTTAATAATATCAGATAAGAAAATAGTTATTTATGAAACAAGTATGTAAAGTTACTCTTGTTTGACGAATGTGAATGTGCGAACACCACCAAAATGTTGCCAACTGATGAGCAGATTTAAAAAAAAAATTGATAAATGAACTAAAATCAAATAATTAAATCCTAAATTATTAAATATTGGTAGACACAATTTTCGCTAATTAAAAAAAAAAGTTCTTTAAGGTGTAAAAAACATTTGAAAAAGTACTACTCATAAATACCTTTTACAAACATCATCCAGAGGGCATATATATCACTTAGTTTAAATCGCGGATAGCTAATTAATTATACGATTTTCAAATCTAGCCGTTGCAAAGAAATGGACATTTAAAAAAGTCCTGGGCTACCATGTATATCATTTTGTTCGCAAAAGAAAAATTTGAAGTATTAAACTATATTTTGTTTTATAAGAATTAGGGGTTTCATACTAAAAAAATACTCTATAATAAATTTAAGAAAATAAATTGTTGTTTTATTAATTCTAGCAATCATGTGAAAGACAATATATTTAAAATCAAATCAAACACTTACAGGAATGATTAAAATTCAAAATTACATTTGTATTAAATAGATCTGTTACTGCAACATTCTCAAAAAGAACCATACTTGTCTCCTTAATTTTATGAACACGTCACATCACAAAATAATCAATCAAATATTTATCCATTCTGGTCTGCGATGATGACCTTCCTGGTATCGATTCTCGTTCAGCTTTAATCGTCTCCTATTTAATTTTAAAATAATACCTCATTCTTTCAGGAAAGAAACGTGCATCTTCACCATTCTGCACCAGTCTCAAGAGCGATATGGCCAAGTGTGAAGCTTGCGGTACTATCGACCTCAAAGCGAAGTTTAAGAAGAACAAAAGGTTCTGTTCCGTACATTGTTCAAAGAGGTAAGTCTATTTTTTAAGTATTCCTCCTTTGGTCGTCATCATATTTGGATTTGGAAGAAATTATACCTACATGAATTTTTTGATAACCAACATATTTCATACATATATATTTTTTTTTAATTTACACCTATATTCATTTAAGTACTGAAATAAGCTGCTAATTACTTGTTTGTCTTTTTTTATAATTCAATATTAGACAGGCAGCGACAGGCTTCTACCTGTCTTTTATGATATACAGATTCCATCACTTTCTAACATATTTTAAAAACGTGACAAATGCCATAGTAAGTCCTAGATTGACAATAGAGAGTTATTTCAAGTTCACTTAAGGTCAGTCACTATTAGTGCCGCTCTTATTTTGACATCTGAGCATGCGCAGACCACTTACATTCTAGAACTGACTTTAATAAAGATTGTGCCTGTCCTTAATTGTGGATGTTTAAGGACAGCAGTTAATGGCGACTTTATAGTTTTCGGGTGCGCTGGCCAACATTCGTATCAGTTCGAAAATTTTTAATATTAAATATCATCGTCATCTAAACCTTCTAAAAAGGTAATTTCTAATGCCTCTTCCATATTATGTACTATTATAAACAACAAAAAAGATGAACTGTAATTTAAAATGTTTAAAATGAGGTTAGAAATATGTATAAGGACAAGGACTCTATTGTCAAAATTTCAGGTTTGCAATAAGTCTTATTTTAACATGGAATTTATTTGACTCTAATTAGGTTGTCACTATTAGTGACTGACGTTATGGAAATTTGCAATATCTCTCTATTAGAGAGTTATTTCAAGTTCACTTAAGGTCAGTCACTACTAGTGCCGTTCTTATTTTGACATCTGAGCATGCGCAGATCACTTCCATTCTAGAACTGACTTTAATAAAGATTGTACCTGTCCTTAATTGTGGATGTTTAAGGACAACAGTTAGTGGCAACTTTATAGTTTTCGGGTGCTCTCGCCAACATTCGTATCAGTTCGATGTTTTTAATATTAAATATTATGTACTATTATAAACAACAAAAAAGATGAACTGTAATTTAAAATTTTTAAAATGAGGTTAGAAATATCTATAAGGACAAGGAATGTAATGTCAAAATTTCAGATTTTCAATAAGTCTTATTTTAGCATGGACTTTATTTAACTCTAATTACGTTGTTACTATTAGTGGCTGACGTTATAGAAATTTGCAATATCTCTATTAAAAATATGATACATAATATCTTCCTTTTATTTTTTGTGGTCTTCACTTTATGAGCACATACAACCAGAATAGCTCCCACGTTTTATTAGTTATAATTTAGCAAGTTTTCCTGCTTTATTTTTAATCAGATTTACGACTTACAGTTTATATGTGACTAATTCGTACTAAATTTTTAATTACGGCTCAATTTATTAATTGTACAATTGTATTACCTTGATTGTTTGACGTTTAAGAAAATAACTATTTGTGTATTAAGAGCGAATAGTGATTACTTTGCCGCTTGAGACAGAAAGTTGTGCCTACGATCACACTTTTTTAAGAAATAGATATGAACAGAAATAGATAGTCGTAAGTAGTGTATAATGTGTTGTCTATACCTACGTTAATCATGAAAAAAACAATTGATATTCAAAATCCATCTTAACTTGGATAATGTAACAAAAAACATGCAACTGCGTACAAATAACTTGAAAATAATTTATTAAAAAGAAATATTATTGTATTATAGCTAATTTAAATTAAGCGAGCAATAAAGATTTCAACTTTGTTGCTCGGTGAACGACAAAGCTGTCACTTAATGTCAGTTCGTGGAAAACGTCAACTATAGGGGCGTTTGATTAGAAACTCTATCGAGCGAGCGTCGAGGAGACCGAGAAGTGATGACGTCACAATAGAGCATTGAATCAAATCAAATAAAACAGAGTAAAAAACATAACCTCGCTTTTCTCTTATTTTTGTTTCTGGTTTGTGTGTTAAAATAGTGAGCAAAAAGAAAAGAAAATGGAAAAACTTTAAATAAAAAGGGGTAATGGCCCTGAAATGCAGCATATACCACAAATGCTCGCTTCGCTCTCATACTACATGGCTGTGATTACTGGTGATTAGATCTGGACAGAGAAAATGTATTTTACAAACACACATTTTGTGTTTTTTATGACAAATAATTTTAGCTATAAGACAAAAGCGGCTAAGTAATTTGTTGACTTCTTGTCTGGTCTTTAATTTTGAGATTCAAATTTATTTGTAAGTTAATTAAAAAGAGATAGGTAGAGACAGAGACAAATTTCTCTCTCTTCTCGATCCTTCTGCTCTGAGAACATCGAGCTCGCTCTATGTTCTCGCTCCAAAGCAAAACAAACACTTTAGGGATCTCTCGGAGTGTCAATTCAAACACGATTGCAGCGCTCGGAGTTCTCCGATGATCAAATCAAACGCACCATTTGTGGTTGGATTTCGAACCGCAAAAGCCTTCTTTGAATAGTGAAAGTAGATAGTAGAAAAAGTCCAATTTACTGTTGTACTCGCGAAATCTATCTAGCCCCTTCAAGGTCACCGTTCAAATCCAGTGTTAAACTATAGATTTTGCATGGCTCTCGTATTGGAGAGAATTTTGCATTTTTTCTTGTAAAAGAAAATTTATTATTAAATTTATTTTATTTACATAAACAAACCAATTATTTAAACAAATAAGTTAAAATGTGAAACATATTTTTAATTATTTCTTGGGGGGTAGGTGGCTCAGTGGTAGAGTCTCTGCCTGCGGATCCAAGGGTCCCGGGTTCGAATCCCACCGTTGGCCGGGATTTTTTTATATAATTTAATTATTTAAAATTAATTCTGATGCCTTGGTAGGATTCCCCACTCGGCCATTCACTGTTGGGTTCTAATATACAGTGCTGTTCCTGAAGTGGCGCTGGGAAACAGTAACAAAGCCTACACATAACACACATTATTGAGAATTTAAACACAAACTGAGACTGGCATATTAGGTTTATACACCTAGGCCATAAATTGAAAAAAAAAATCTACTTGAGTTGCACATAAGATTTTTTCTATGGCCGACTAAAGAAAATCTGCATAACTTGCACATCACGTGAATGATGGGCAAAAAGAGTGAAAATTACTAAAGTTATAAAAACATCTGGTTGCAATAGTCAAAACCTTTCATTGTCATAATGCATCTTTCCATTTATACATATTTCTAGAAAGCAAGATGTATGATTTGTATATCCGAATAACCAAAGAATCTTGTGTATTAACCTATAATATTAATTTTACACTTTTTTATTTTCAGTGGAAAGTACAAAGGTGATGACAAAAAGAAGTGGGATAAAGATGGAATGGAAATTGATTCTGAATCTGGCGCTTCGGGAGCTGAAAGCAGCCTCAGTCCCAATGTCATTGAAGATGAGATTCCTAAAGTGGATCCTATCAAATGGAGTGTAAGTACCTACAATTTTCATCAAATAACTTTACACTATTCTGGGACCTATTTCATAAAATTACCTTGCAACTTTTCGCTTTGTACTTTACATATTTTAGTAAATTTATGTTTCAAAAAAGAAAAATTTGAAAAGCAATTTACAAAGTGAAAATGGAAAATTAATAATCTGCAAAGATAACGAAATTATTTTATAAAACTCAAGTATTTTGCACTCGTAAATTTGTAAAGTGTAAAGTTGCCAAGTAGTTTTATGAAATAGGCCCCTGGTCAAACGTTTACTTATAAAATCCAATTAATTTATTTACATTTTTTATTTTTAAGGTTCAAGAAGTGTTCGACTTCATCAAAAACCTCCCTGGTTGCTCCGACTATGCGGAGGACTTCTTGAGAGAAGAAATTGACGGTCAAGCATTGATGCTCCTCAAAGAGGACCATCTCATGACTGCCATGGCCATGAAACTTGGTCCTGCACTCAAGCTCGTCGCCAAAATCGACGATATGAGAATCGACAAGGAGCCTCCCAAACAATCCTAATTTTATTTCGCTAGGATTAAGTTAAAGTTGTTATATTTTGTGTCGGGTTAGTACTCTTTTGGCATTTCGGGACAAATCGAGTAGAAAATCGGTTTTAAAACAAAAAACGATCGTTTAGCTGTCGGTTTGTGCTTTTAGACTCATTAACACGTGATATAATTAATGATGAACTAAATTTTTAAGAGTTTTTTTTGATTTGACTATAGAGACAGTTGAAATATAAAAATACGGTAGTTCGACCAACTTGGGCCATCGTCAGGCCCGAAAGAAAAATAAATAATTTTAAGAAATGACTAACAATTCGAAATTGACCCAAAAAACAACCAGAGTGCTTAACGTTGGATCCGATCCATCTATTGACGCGTTTTCGATACTTAAACAGTGTTAAACTTGTCGATATTGGGGATTGATAGTGCTTTTGACGTTTTTTGTTTCACCTCTTTCACATCTATAAAATGTTTGCCTTTGAAGACTTTTTTTACAATGGGTGAAAAATAAAAAGTTGCGCGGGGTAGATCGTAAATTGCTCAAAATTTGATGATACCCTCCAATATACGGGGTGGACTCTACAAGATCATAAAATGTTCAAAGATGGTTTGCGCATTAATAGAAAATGGAAGTCAGTATTTTTTTAGATTCACGGCATCTTTGTTTTCTCATCATTTTATCTCCTGATTTTAACTATTTATCATAGTGTTAGATCTTTTTCATACTTGCTATGAGCTGTGACCATTAGAGAAATATATTCAACATAGCCGATTATTTCCCCTACCTACGGAGTGAAGATCCTGTCAAAAACGAGGTTTTGTAGCTTAGGTCCTATTATAGAACATTGCAATAAATACTGCACCGCCTATTTCTAATTTTTCTTTAATGATTGAAAGACAAGGGGACTGCCCTCCTGAAAACAATTTGCGTATTTCGTAGGGTTTTGATTATTAACTTTTGACAAATTAAAAATACATAGTTTACCTTTCAGTTTAGACTTTAAATAGATTGGATAAAAATTCCTGAAATGCCATAATAGTTCTTATACCGTTTTAGATCGTTATTTTTATTTTTGTACATACATTATTTATCTTTCAATTACCCTAAAGACTGCTGATGAGAATCTAAATATTAAGATTAGGAACAGTGGTGATGTTCTTTGTTCATTAAAATTTTTCACATCTCCAGATTTAAACTACATTTTACTATGTATTTATAGCTAGGTTATGTTTTAATCTAATCTGCAAAAAAAAAACTTGTGAGCCCATCAAGCGATTAAAAGAAACAGTATGATCCAAAAATTAACTTTTCGGTCGAACGTTTCATATTTTGAACATAACAAAAAACTGGTATTTGTAAGCTGCATTGTGATATTTAACCATTATTGTATATCGTCGAAAAAGATAAGTGTACACAACAATTTACAAATGAACAGTAATTTTGGTCCTGTGATCTCACTTTTGCATACCGTTTCTTTTAACTATAGTTCAAAAATTTGGTTTGCCTTTTTCCCTAAATTACATTCAAACTAGAGGGAGCTTTTTGTGGTATATGCGGAACGGCAATAATTAAACTTGTCGAGGGCAGCCAATAACTGAATTCTGTTAAAGCATCTTGTAAATATTTGTACATTCGGCATTTTATATTAAAATGGTTACGTATTTAGTTTAATTTGTACAGAGAAAAATATATAAGTTTATATTAGCAAATATCTTTGATGTGATCAAAGTATTCAGCATAATTTCAATTTGAGAATGACACAGTGCTAAATTACATGTCATTTTTCTCTCATTGGAACACGTATTTATTAATTTGTGCAATGTTCTATTTTCCAAAATCGTGTAAGTTTCTAATATAGATTAAGTTGATATTTGTTACTATACTGCCACTAATGATAATAAATTTGTAATTTGTAAATTGAGATTTTCATTCATAAACCTTTAAAATATTTATTAAATCAGTTTATTTTTTTAATTTGTAAAATTATGTATCTATACTACGTATAATAATAGAAAGTGGGAATATCTCAGGAATGTCTAGTTGCCATATATCGAAAGAAGGATTTCTTACATTATAAAATTTATGCAATAAAACTGATGTGTCCAACACATGACTTTCCTGTCTAGTTATTAAAGGTATTTTCCGGGTAAAGTTGCAGGAAAGGTATGTACTGATGCGCATCCTGGCCGCGCATTTAAAATAATCTGGTTTTATGACAGTATAACTTTCCAAATTGCTACTTTTATATTATTAATAAATAATATCTAAGTAAAATAAATAAATATAAACAAAAATACCTTTGGCTGAAAGTATTCTATTCCCCGCCATAATTCCTTCCAGTAGAATCGAGGGTTTTCTGCCTTTCAGTAGATTGGACGTGCTTTATGATAAAAAAGATTAAAATGAATTATTGAATTTGAATTAAAAAATGAATAAAAACTACAAAAATAGATAAACTTGTTTTATTAAAAAGTTGAAATGATCGAATATAAACTAAAAAAATAGATATAAACTTGTTTTAATAAAACGAAGAAATTATTAAAATAAATGAATTAAACAAAATTATATAAAATTAAAAATAAAAAAGTGAATAAATTGTTTCAAAATATTAATGAATTATACTGGATATATTTCGGTAATACAAATCAAAAATTCTACAAACAAATTGGAATCCCTGAATAATTCGGGCGATGTTCCAAACTGTCACCGAAGTTTTCGTTTTGCTTGCATCCACATATTTCCAACATTTTGTGTATGGAAATCTGTGTCATTTGGATCTATAATGTTTTCTATGTTTATAATGACTTGATGTTTATACACTCCACCGTTTATCTGGTTTATATTATTGTACGCCTTCCAACCATCTGAAATAATGATTGTTCCAGGAAGAATGAACATGATTTACATTATATATTTTTTCTACGCCCATGTCAGTAAACGTTAAAAATCGCACTGTCAACATTCCTTGTAAATGACATTTAACAATAACATGCACGTAATGAGATCTCATAACATACACCTGCTTTTTAATAAGAAAACTTAAATTTCTTAGTTTAATTAAATTGCAATCAATTTTTTATCTACGAAGACTTTATTTGCTTCATTTACATAAATTTGGTCAATAGAGGACTTCTATACAAGGGAAGTGCAACCAACTTGACAAAATAAAATTGACATTAATGACTAAAGACCGGACAATTTAATTTATTCTTATCAGCGAAGTAACGGTAAGAGCGGACCTTCGATTTGAATAATACATTCTGAATAAAACAAGTTATTTACTGAACTGGTCAACACAGTAGATAAGATATTGGATTTTTATCGCCCGGGCGTAACATTTGGGGCGGGCTTATTATTACATTTACATTGCAATAATTATTTTATTAAATTTTAGTTCAAATTTGGTTGGATATTATTATATAATTACAAATGATATTATTATTTATTTTTTTATTGTGTTGTGGGATAATGTTGTTGGCTTTTTCTGTTAATATATTATTGACTAATAAATATATCAACGAGGATACACCATCATTAGTTTTATGTTTAGAGTGTTCCAATATACACTCTTTATCCTAAAGTAGCAAATATACAATTATATACAATATATACAATACAAATTAATATCAATCTTCTTCATTTGAAAAATATGTTTGTATGACTGCATATTTTTCTAAATTGTCTTCAGTGAAATTACTTCTTTTAGAAGTCAATAAATCTTTAAACCTAGAAAACGATCGTTCTACGTCACAACTCGTTACAGGAGCAAATGAAAAATGTGGAACAAAATCACAATATTTTAAAGCAGTTTCATAATCGTTAAAATTGTTCAGGGAGATTTGTTTCAGAGTCTGTAAATTTGGATTTCTTTTAATAACACAATCTATTTTATGGTTAAATTTATCTTGTAAGGGCCACTTTACGTTTTTTAAGTGTAACAATGTCGATTCAAATTTTTCCATAGCAACCGATAATTGTAAGTTACGGGTTTCAAGGAATTTTATAGTTTCTGGGAGACACGAAAAATAAGTCGCAAGAAAATTTAACTCCGACTGCAAAGTTGTTTTTGTTATTAAACCTTTACACTGAGTGATAGAGAGAGCGTCCTCTGATAAGTTGGAAATAAATACTTTTAGTCTGTCGAAATGCTCCGAAAAAAAGAACACAGCCTGTAACCAAGTTCCCCATCGTGTAATAACTGGTTGTGGAGGTAGGGGGATATTCGGGCATATTTCTTTATATAAAGAAACTCGGGACGGTGCTTTTAACAAAATTTTTTTAAAACAGCTAATCAACGAATTAATGTCTGGAAAGCTGTCACGGATAAACTCACAAACTCGGTGTAACGCGTGAGCAAGGCAAGTTACATGCAGCATGTTTGGAAAATGTTCTTGTAATAGTTTCCCTGTTTTCAACATTACACTTGCCGCGTCTGAAATAAACAATAAAACTTTTGAAACGTCATTATCAATTACATTGTTCAATCCACGTTTCACTATTTCATAAATCATTTCAGCGTTCACAGTTTCACGAAACACACTAGAAACTAAATACTGTTGTGAAGTATTTTCAGCACTTAATAATCCTACAACAACATTAACAACACATCTACCCTTTATGTCAGTCGTTTCATCTGCACTAACCCAAATATATTTGCTGGAAATTTTCGTTTTTATTGCCGTCATTGCTTTATCGTACTGATTTTGAATATAATGTTTTCTAATTGTGGATTCATCCGGTATTTTACGTTTAGTATATTTACAAAGAAAATTTTTGAAAATTGTATTATTTAATTTTGTTAATGGAATATTTGCAGAAACAAATGCGTTGCATAAATCTTCATAAAAGATTTTGTCTGGACATCCCTCTAAAGATTGCATGTGTTTTTGTGTTTTCACATGTTGTGTCATACTTGACTTTCCATTAAAAACTAACACCTGATCACAATTGCGGCAGTATAATTTGTTGTCATTAAAACGACGAAAACAATCAAAGTCCGATAATAAATTTTCCATATTTACGTTTCCAGTTTCTATCACTTTTCCCTTTGAACTAAACAAATATACTCATTGGAAAAATCTAGTGATATTTTTACAAGACACTTTCTTCTCAAATCTCCTGTTTATCGACTCTTTGTTATCTTTTTACATTTTTTCAACCAACAGATACCTATATAGAGTGAGCAATTGAATTAATACATACATTACAGAAATTTAACAGACATTTATTTTATTGTCTCATCGTGTATAAGTACCATAATATCCACAGGAAATAAAAACATAAATGTTTTGTTACAAAAAATCGGTATGTACGGTATCGATAAAAGCCAAAATATTCATAAATATAATATAAGGATTGACTTTATTTGAATAAAAATATCACCGGCAACTAACCGACAATGGATCGAGAAAGTATAAGACAACATATGATGGGCCTATTTGACATTCATTTTAGGCCCTCTCTACAGCGTCTTAGTCCAAACGCTCGTAGAGTCCTAATATTTGGCCCCGATGCAATTTCTCCAACAATGAATCGGGACCAGCTAAGGCTAGAAATTTCCAATTTTCTGGAGGAAATAACAAATTCGGGGGAGGCAGCTGGGGTCCTCGATCCTCATTTTAGGCAGGAGAGTAGTGTACCACGCCAAAATATTGAGGAATAGATATTTTGTAATTATATAAGAGATAATAATAAAAAAAATATCATACAGAATATCGTTTACATTACTACACCTTAAACTCGCTTATGAAAAGTTTAACAAATTTCACAAATTTCACGAGTGCGTAATGGGCTTACAGCTTACAACTCGTGTAACGTACTATACTTTTTCTACGCCTACTTATTTTCTTCCATTAAATAAAGGACATATGCTTGTGTCGCTAATCCATAAATTTTCGATAGGTAATTTCGTACCTTTTTTTGGATTTTAGCGGTAACAAATTATGTGTGGCAGCTTGAGCTTTTTCTAAAATCTCTGGTAAAGTGCTCATAATTTCATCACCTTCACTACTAACAGATATATTCATAGGTAAAGTTAAGAAAATGTTCAAATACAATATTTAGTATAATGTATAATGTGTTGCCGACATTTAGGGGCATAATTTTTTTAATACAAAATATATCTCGCCCACGATCTCGCCATTGCTAAATATTTTTAAATAGAGGACTTCTATACAAGGGAAATGCAACCAACTTAACAAAATAAAAATGACACTAATGACATAAGAAATCGGGTCACATAAAGAGGCTGTTTTTTAGTTTACTTTTTCGTTTTTCTTATATATTTTTATTTACATACCATGTTGTAAGGTAAAAAACACTTTTAAGTTTAGGGTATTTTACATCTAAAGGTTGAAAAAATTTGTCAGTCTCAGCTGTCAATTGTGTTGTTGGTAGAACACAGGCGTAACCATAGATGGGCATAACGTAACTAGTATTGTATATGGTTATATAGTGCATGGAACTTGTATTTTTAGCAGCAGCATTTTTGCATTTGACATAACTATATAAAACCAAATGAAAAAAATGTTTAAGGAAACCGGGAGAAACACAAATAAACTATTAACAATAAAAAAATAAATTGCAATGCTACGCTTATGTATGTAAATGGCATAAAAGTAGATAAGAAAAACCAAAAATTGAACCAAAAAACAGCCTCTTTATGTGACCCGATTTCTTATGTCATTAATAAAGACCGGACATTTTAATCGCGTTCAAATAATTGGTTTTAATCACATAGGCGTCTCATTCTGGGTTCGCTATTTAAGACGGCAGACAGTGCGGCAGATTCTAATACTATCAGGACAAACCTCTTTTTTTTATTAAAACAAGATAAAAAAAGTGTACTGATATATACATAGACATTAAAACTAATACAAAAAAGTGAGATTTTTTTTTATCGTGTACCTATATTCTTTGTCTTTTGAATCATTTTCATTAAACAAATTTAATGTTTTCTTCTCACCAACGCCGAGGATATGTAGGATATTTTACAAAAGTTTTTAGTAACCTCAGATCCTTTAATTTGTGGCCTGAGAAATTTTCCTTAAAAAAAAATAACTTTTTTGATGAAGATGTTAAACTTTTCATAAGCGAGTTTAAGGTGTAGTAATGTAAACTTTTTCACTTCGTGCGTAATGGGTTACTTACAACTCTTGTTACGTAATATACTATTATAAAATAGTATGATCTTAAAAGGAATTCAGCAAAAGAAAGAAAAGCGTGGAAAAATAGATTTTCCCTTTTCACACATCGATGGCATCGATGTCACAACTAAAATACTATTGTTTCGAGGAATTTCAGTTTGAAATTTGTAAGTCTCTATTATCATTATTTTGTTTTTGACATAAAATCTTTATATTTTATTTAAATGCTTCGATATTTTGCTGTTAAAATTAACGATTACGATTATAAAAGCGGGTTATTGCATAGTTTGTATAAAATTTGGGTGTTTTTGCAGAAAATAACTCGAATTAAGGTAGTTTTAGACACAGTTTGTGGCTAGATTTAAAATAATTTTCGGGCATCTTTAAGGATATTTTTGTTTGTGGAGGTATTTAAGGTGGTTCACTCGTAAAACGGCTTTTCTTAAGAATTCAATAAAATTTAAATATAAGGTTTAAGAAAGTGTCGTTTACGTAACTAAAAAAAATTAGATTTTTTGACCGTCTGTGAAACGAGATATTAAGAATCAAAATGTACATAATTAACACTCTTGAAGCCTATCATGTACACCAGCAATGCATTTATTTCAAGATATCTTGAAAACGATTCTCAACATATTTTTTAAAAACTAATGTTAAATAAATCAAGAAGTTATCAAATTTTATAGATAATCGCTGAATTTTTTGACCGTCTTACTAAAAAGATATACATTTTTAAAATAAAAATATTTTTAAAGCAGTTGAGGAGTAGTTTCGTAAAATTATTACAACTTGGCAACATTGTAGCCACTTCAGGTATCAAAGTAACACTCGATCAGCTAAGAGGTTGTTATAAACTCGCGACGTGTTCTTGAAAAAATAATTCGTCCACTGTGTTTGAGAACTGGAATCAGCGGTTCTGTTTGAACCAAAACAAACCCTTAAAATTAGTATGAGGAAGTCACAAATTTCTATACCATATCGTTTAAATATTTGCAAGTTTGCCGGATGAAATTGATTAAAATTATAACTTGTCCATATGTGTTTATATACATGTGTTTTGTACAGTCTCTTACAAAAATAAAATTGATTAGCATTGAGAATCTCGAACTTCTGCTATTCACCATTACGCGATATTTTTATGTACGACTGTCGCGAGTGAACTACCTTAAAGTAAAACCTTAATATTTTGCATCCATTGAACCAAAAATGTAATTTTCTTTGTTTTTTGACTTGTGGCGGTTTTTGATTGAGCCATCGACATGTATCTAAGGATAAAAACTTACTGCTCAATGATGGAAGAAAGAGTTTGGGAATTTCTATTTGATACTTCTACCATGAAGCACTGACCTGACTCTCAATCCCACCAAAAACCCAGTGACCTTCACGCCATTGTCCCCGGTGGTACTTCCGATGGAAGTATTTTGACTCGTCGATTTCTACAATTTTTGCCGTTCCATCTTTGTTTAGTCCGCCAAAAATTGCACCAGTCATGGTGTGGTATTTTTCGGGGATGTTTGCTTCTTCAGCAATGTTTTTTTGCGGGAGATATTTGCTCCAGCAATAAATTATAATAATAATAATTTGTTGGAGACTAAGTTTGCTTCCTTCAAAAAATGAATTTTTACGTATGGATAAAATGACAGCACAAATTTTGCATGTCCATGAATAACCGTTTTCAACTTTACTCTTTTTACAGAAAGACATGGAAATCAAAAGCACAGGAAATCTAAAAATAAAAAAAATGTTTCGTGGATTTACCACTTTTTCACATAGACAAAAAATTAAATATTAGGAAAAAATGCATTGTGAATTTACCACTCTTTCATTTACCTAAAATGGGACATATCAGAAAATATACCTGACACACTTGACCAACCGTCGTATTTCTTAAAAGTCCTCTTTTTGCCAGCCACTTTACGGCATCTAAATTTTCCGCCATCCTAGAGTCACTAGCCTAATTATTTCGTCTCTAATTTGACCGAGTTAAAATGTCATCCAGATCAACAATTGAAATTGGAGCTGGAACACCTCTTCCACCCATTTTATTGTTGACAATAAAAAATAACCAACATCACAAACACAAAATAAACTCAAAGTATTGTTTTAAATACAATAAAAACCACTTAAAACTTTTTTTAAATCGCAAGAACGTGAGCACGAGGTGCAATTGGCGGTCAAAATTATATTACCTACCTAGAAAATTACAACGTGGCAACAACGCTAAAGGAGTATCGGAAGCTAAGTATCGATACCGGTATCGAAACCGGTATCGAAAGGGTATCGGAACGAAAGTATCGCTACCAATATCGGGAAGAGTACAAAACAACCAAAAAAAAAAAGGTCATAGGGTACGCCGACATATCATAACATAAAGTGATCCTACAATATATTTTTTGTTCGTATTGTAAAGTCAAAACTAGTAAAATATTGAAACGAAAGTAGTAGTATCGAAACAAAAGTTGTACCCATATGAGTAAAGTATCTAAAGCAAAGTATCGGGTACTAAAATACCCGGTATCGAAAGAAAAGTATCGATACCAGTATCATATCAGTATTATCGCAACATCCCTAGGTACATACCTAGCATGGAGGAAGGATTATTAATACCTAGCTTTCCTACAACTTTACCAAAGGTGGACCTGGTTTATGGACCTTTTTTTTAGAAATTAACGCAGAAAGGACCTGATTTTTATAAAAACGCCCCGCTATTTTCCGCAAATCTGCTAACACTAGTTATATAAAGGGCCCTTGCCAGTGTTTTTGCCCCGGGGCCCGCCATGGCTCTCGGCCGCACTGGGTATATAGGTATGTCATTTCTAGTAAGTTAATTATTTTTGCTGTGAGATTACCTATATTATTTAACAGCAACATTTTATTAAGTTATAATTGGCCCTATCGCCATATTTTGGTCCAAATAATATGCACTTATTACAAAGTAATACAACGAAAAACTTAAATTATTTGAAGAATCGGACTAACGCAATTACTTGAGTTCTCTTTTCTCCCTTCTTGACAGTCGTGACACTGTCTCGCACTTATTGGAGCCACTAACTACGGAATACCCGAAGACAGCGTTGTCACGTTTTACTAAAAAGGCAGTCGCTTCTAAAATGATGCTTTTTAACACTTTTCCTCAAATTTTTCCATTACGGTCCATTTTAGAGAAATCATGTATAGAATTAAAAATTATGGAGAAAAATATATACCTTTTATTTGAACAATTTCCTTAAAAATTCGAATTTTGCACTTTTTGTCAACTCGAGGTCAAAAAATTATGATTCCTATACTATCCTTATCTGTATACAGACAGGAAAGTACAAATAAAGAAAAACAAACAAATGAATAAAAGAAACAGAATAACAGACTAGTTAAAAGTATAACAAGTAAAAGAAAAAGGACAATTTTAAACTGTATAATTCATAATTTAGTTTTAACATAATTAATAGGTTCTTTCTTAAATTGACTAATATTGTGAACATTTCTAATATTTTGAAGCAGATGATTGAATTGATTGATCCCTTTATGAAATAAGCTTTTCATAGAACTAATTTTTTTAGTTGTTTGTATATTCGAAAAAATCCTAAAAATCAGAATGGATGACTACGTATACTTGGCAAAATTTAATTTACTCTCAGATAAACAGTTTGGTTTTAGAACAAATAAATCAACGCAAGATGCAATATTGTTAAGGTTACATCCGAAATATCAAATCTATAGATAAAAAATTACCCGCAATTGGTATTTTTGTTGATTTAGCTAAAGCGTTTGATACGGTTGACCACACTCAACTTATCCACACCCTGGAATGGTTTGGTTTTAGAGGCATCGTAAACAATCTTGTGACCAGTTACTTGAGTGGTCGTCAACAATGTGTTAGGATAAATTGAAAACAAAGTGAAATGAGAACAGTTAAATGTGGTGTACCTCCAGGGACAGTTTTAGGACCAACACTTTTTAATTTATACATAAATGATCTTTATTGTACCTCTAATATGGGAAGTTTCACTAGTTTTGCTGACGATACAGGTTATTATCTACTATGATACTTGCTGGAATACTCTGAAGCATATATAGAGTCGGATCTAAAAAATATGTTTTAATGGTTTAGTGACAGGCTGTTAACTGTGAATTATCCCAAAACTTACTATCTAGCTTTTACATCATATTCCTAGAAAGCATTTGATACATTTGTATTTGAAACAGTCAGCCACCGTTTACTTTTTGGATACCTTAGAAGAAGCAGGTATAAGGGACACATCACTCAAATTATTTGAAAATTACTTACACCTACAATAAGTTACAAGAGTAAATGGTGTCTACAGTGATCTAGGATCCATAACTTACGGTATCCCACAAGGTACGGTACTCGGTCCTATTCTATTTATAATTTTTACATTAACGGATTATTTTCTATCGAGAGTTCAAGAGAAGTTTTGAGATTCATGGACGACACTTCAATATTTTATAAAGCTAACTCATGGCTAGAACTAACGCAAAAAGTTGAAAAGGACCTCCCAAATCTAAAAAGCTGGTTTGACAGTAAGTTATTGATACTAAATGTAGATAAAACCCACTACTTGCCATTCATTCAGTAATAATATTATAACAAGACCTCCATTTAAATTAACTTTTACTGCTTCTGGGCAAATACATACTATTCTCCCTGAAAACAAGATAACATATCTAGGGGTTTACATGGATTCATATCTCAAATGGAGAGAAAACATAACTTTTATATGCCAAAAATTTAGAATGATAATATATAAATTTAAAAATATAAGAGATTAGAATCTCATCTTTGTTATGGCCTCATAGCATAGGAAAGTGCATTAGAGACTTATTTACATGACGTAGAAGTAGTACAAAAACTTTTATTAAAAATTATTTTTAAAAAACCATTTAGGTATTCCTCAAATGATTTATTTTTAGAAACTAAAATAATGGATATTCCAAAACTGTTCACTAAAATCGTTCTAATATATCAACATCTTCATAAAAATGAATTAAAAAAAATTAGTCATGTCTACTCAACCAGAGCTGTTACACAGAATTTAGCAGATATTCCTAAAGCTGAAAAGAACATATTACAAAGAAACTATACTTACCTCGGCTCTAAATTATATAATAAAGCTCCAGCTGATATAAAAAATGAAAATTCAAATAATGCTCTTAAAACTGGCTTCTGCAAATACCCTGGATAGGAATTCAAAACTGGATTCATCAAAAGGCATAGGCGCCGGAATTCAAAAATCGCTTTGGGTGCCCGGCTTCTATACGGAAAAATGGGACTACCCCCCCATCCCCCCAACCACCACACCTCACTTGAAGGCACCCCGGTTTTTTAAAAAGCTATTTTAAAGTTGATTTTATGAAAATTTTCTTTAAAAAAAAGGTATTGTCAACTGTCCAATTGCTGGATAGGCTGGAGGCTCCCACCTAAAACGGGATATCTGGCAACCCTATATGCTCGGTGCGGCCACCACTGGTATTTTGAAGGTATTTTTACATAGATTATAACCCCCGAGTTTTAAATCGCTACTGTCTTCCTAGCCATGATATTTTAACGATTTTTATTTTCTGTAAAAGCCTATATCAATTACTCGTGTAAATGCTAGAAATGCTGACCCTGGGCCTCCATGAAAAAATAGAGGTTTTGTTCAAAATGCTCTCGGACATTTTGAAGCATCTGTGGGGTGATTTGATGACATTCGTCAATTATCCGTTGTCGCAGATTTTCCAGTGATGTTGGCTGAGTGGCATAAATTTTAGTTTTTAAGTGGCCCCATAAAAAATCCAACGGACTTAGATCCGGAAACTGTGGGGGCCAATCAATACTTCCTTTTCTTCCGATCCTGGCAACGTCTGATCCAAATACTGACGAACAGTGGTGCACCGTCATGCTGGAATATTAAGTTGTTCGCTATATACTGATCGTCATTTTCAATCAACTCTAGTAATGCTGGATAAGTAGCGTTTTTTAATAACTACAGATACATTTCTATGGTAAAAGTTTTTGGTAAAAAAGGGGCTCATTATACGGTTACCAAAAATGCCAGCCCAAACATTCACTTTTCTGGATGTTATGTATGCACTTCATGAAATATTCTGGGATTTGAATCGGACCAATAACGGCAGTTGTGAAGATTTACCGTACCATTTAGGAAAACAGTGCATTGTCTGAATAACACACGTTGAAAAGAATTTGCTGATCATTTAATGCCCGTTCAGTCATAATTTCACAAAATTGTAATCGCCTATCAAAATCGTCTTCGTTAAGTTCTTTTACCAGATGTATTTTGTAGGGATGAAACTTGTGTTTTTTCAATATCTTCTTCTTAATACCAGATGTTATCGCCAACTGTCTTGTACTCAATATGGGTTCTTGAACAACATATCCTAAAATTGCCACCTCTGTAGCTTCATTTACTACATAATTTTCCATTTCACGTCATTTGTTAGCTACTGACCTCGTTTTCCAAAATGTTTGGACTAACACTAAAATGTAGTTTCGATGGACTTCGATTTTGATTGTTAAACAGTTCTAATAGCACATTCATTGTTCGCAAAAAAGTGAAATTATTTGCACCCTCTCAGCAATAGTGTAAACCATTATCACTGATATGCTACTTTTATGCCGACTCTATAACGAAATAAACAAACCTTACTACTTTACGGCAACCAAAGAATGTCATCTGATAACAATAATTGAAAGCCACAGGAATAAAAGTGGAATTGTTACAAAGAATTCCTTTTTTACTTTCCTATCGGTATACAGATAAGGAAAGTATAGGAAACATGATTTTTTTTCGACCTCGAGTTTCCGACGGATTTTTACGTTTTGATGTCCTCTAAATCCGTTTTAACTATTTTCGCGATGATGTCTGTGTGCGTGTGTGTGCGCGTGTGTGTCTGTATCCACCATGCATAACTCATGAACCGATACAAAGAAAAACACCAAATTTTAAACTTAAGCTTTATTCTGGCGTCCAATAAACTGGTTAGATTTTGGGCAGAGTCTGGAGGGGTACTTTATAGGTGGTAATTTTTATATTTTATGAAATATATCTGTTATTTACGTTTGGAGAAAAAAATTCTTCAAATAAAAGTTACTTTTACAATATTATTATAAATACCGTAATGGAAAAATAGGAGGAAAAGTGCTAAATTTAAATGTTTCAGTATTTTCGTTTTCAATGAACATCTATAGAAAAATGTTTGGAGGTACCTAGATGTATGTGGAAAATGTATATATTTAGTTTATCCTCTAAACATTTATAGAGGTGCTGTAATAGGTTGTACTAAATAACCGGAAAAAGCCTATAATAACTAGATAGGAAAGTCATGTGTTAAACACATCAGATTTTTTTAATTATAATGTAAAAATTATGTTTAACCGGTTTTGTACTTTTGGTAAGCCACTGTATGGGCTACATAGATAGTAGCGATGTAAAACTCGGAGGTTATTATTTAGGTAAAAATACATATAATTTTACCAGTCTTTGCATTTAAGATATAATAGTCTATTCTGTGTCATGCGGTTGCTAGCTAGCAAGTGGCTTAGACCAAGGTCAGTCGTTGTTACCACTTTGAAAAAATCAGAATTCTCTAAAATAAAATCTGTAACAACTAGTGGTTATAAAAGTGGATTTCGAGTGACTTAGAAGCAGTAAAATATTCTTGGTGCTTAAGCATAATATCTAGTTGCTGAGATGCTGCGAGAAAGAAATATGGACCTTTCAGATCATTAAAAGGCCTGCAGATTTGCTCGAGATAAAATTGCATAATAAATTTTGGTGTCTAAAGTTTTTTTTTTATTTCAAGCCAGTCCACCAACAAAATGTAACCATTTCCAAATGATAAAATTACACTTCTCTTGACGTCCCGGCACTTTCGACTCGAAGGGTAAGTTGTTAAAAGCCTGATCTACACCACACTTAAAAGTTTTATTTTTATATAGTAACCGTATAACAACTTTGACAAATGTAGTTATTCTAGTATTTACGGTTGCTATAAAGTTGTATGTGTCGTGTAAATCAGGCTTTTTTAACAACTTAACCTTCAAGTCAGGAGGGACGGGACCAATGAGGTTTATATTTTCCTGTTATGGACGTTATATATCAACCAGTAGACGTTTTAAAGAGCTGAGAGGCAGGTCTTAAATTCCACTGAAGGATGCACAATGAGCCTATTGAGGCCTAAGTGACATAGAGAGTCACCCTTCCTTACATATACATGCCGCGTTTGAGAATCCACATCGGATGCAACTGAGATGTAGTAAATCTTTGATCACGTGATTCAGTATATACGTAAATGTAATGGGACAGATGTGTCCGATGTGGATAAAAAAACGCTCGAGATGTAAAAAATGCATCCGATGTGGATTCTCAAACGCGGCAACAGATCGAAAAAAATAGTATACCCTTTGCCGAAATCTTACTTCATTTCTAAATCAAACCATTAGAGAAAATAATATATTTATTTAGTTCTGATATGTATTATTCCATCAATAAATATACCTTCCATTAATTTCTTGTTCAATTAAAATATCTATTATCCAGGGTCCATAATATTTCTTTCTTAGCAACTAGTTGTTAGCTTAACCATCAAGAATATTTAGTTGTTACAGATTTTACTTAGAGAATTCTGATGTTCTCAAAGTGGTAATACAACAACTAACCTTGATCATAGCAACTTGGTCAGTATCATGACTGTATGACACAGCATAGACTAATTTAGAAATCGTGAATACTAGAATAGCTACTTTTGTCAAAGTTGTTATATACAGTTGCTATGAAAGTGGTAAGATAGCAATTAAGTGGTTAGAAAGTTGCCAGATAACAACTATAGTTACAGAATAGACCCCTTAACTGGTGAGTCTCACCCCCCGCTCAGGTGGTGAAACTGCCAAAACAATCCTTCCTCCATGAAAACAATGTTTACCCCTAAAAACAAAATTGATAGATCCAAGCGTTTTTTAGTAGATGACCTGGTTTCTCGTCAGCAATACTAAAGAGCTGTTTCTAACGGTGTTTGATCGGGAGCAACTTTCAAATGTTCTCCCTTTTCCCCTCAAACATTTGCTCAATGGCATATGTACAAACATCTTGTCTTGATAATTGTAGAACGTTATTAATCTTTCTTTTTGACGTCATAGGGTTTTATACACAATAAACCCTTAAGTCCAAGCTCAACGCGTTGTCTATGACAAAGTCACAGCGACTTTTTTATCACAAAAAATACAGCTACGAACGGAAATATTTTATTTAGGCATCTGTGGCTATACCAACTTGGGCTACGACAGCTTCTTCATTTCACTTATTGACACTTTTTGTCCTCGTTGTGCTTGCACCCAGAGCTCCGGGAATTCGGCGCCTATGTCAGAAGACCAGTGAAATTACTGAATAATATAAAAAAAATAGAAGAATCAATTTTTAATACTTTTTGGTGTCTTATTCTAAGATCCTCCTCAACATCTCACGATTTAATAATACTTTCTATCGAGCATTATAGTTTTATTATGTTCTTTAGTGTTAGTTTTTTAGTTATCAACCTTTCTATTTAAATTGAATTTAAATATAAGTTTTTATAATTTTATACTCTACAGTCTACGTACAGGCCCTGCCTCCTGTGGAGTTTTTTATTTATTCACTGTAGTTTTTTTATATGTAAGTATATTATAAATTGTACCTTTTGTGAATAAATTATTATATAAAATTTGATAGTTCTGCTCTTGTGTTTCTTTTATGTATTTCTGTGACCAGGATTAGTTGACAGTTAAGATATTCAGGCAACAAATTGTTTATTATTTTGAATATAAAAACCATTGTTCATACATACAGCAGTTTTTCAATACTTAGCCAATTTAAGGCTTCTAGAAATAACTGAATAGGTACCTATACAGGTATATCTGTTACAATCTAGTATCACTCGCATCACTTTGTAGGACCTGTAGTCTATCAAAATTGGAACATACTGTATATATTAAAGAGCAGCAATAGTAAAAATGGGGTAGAATAAGTGTATTATATACAGTTTAGTTGAAATTGATACAGTGACACTTTTCATAAAAATTCTATTTTTTCCAGATATACTCAATGTGTTTATTAAATTTTAGTTCTCTATCCAACATAACTCCTAAATACCTACTTTATTTCTTGGACATTTCTGTATCGTTATTTTAATATATAAATTAAAATTCAAAAATCTATTGTATAGAAAGTTGTTACCAATGAACATAAATTTTGATTTCATCTCATTAACTATAAAATTATTTTGTTTGAATTTAGATGTTAATAACCCCAATTCATGGTTGAGTCTTTAGCAAAATCATCCACATATTACATTTTTTAAGAACCTGTTCCATCATTTATATAAAGTATGAATAGTAAGGGTCCAATCACGCTTCCCTGCAGCACCACAAAAGTATTTAATTTTGGATTTGATACCTCATTATTAATTTTAGTTACTTGATATCTATTTAATAAGTTATACAGCCAATCATAGACAGTTTACCTAAATCCATTTTTTTAAATTTTTGAAGTAAAATGTTAAAGTCAATCATTTCAAATGCACATTTAAGATCAATAAAAACTGTGCAGATACTAACTCCTAGTTTATCAAGAATATTTTTCATATCTGAAGCAACTAATTAAAAAGCGGACTCACAAAAATGTGCTTTCCTAAAGCCCCTTTGATGACTGCATATTATTTTATTTAAAGTTATAAAATCCATGATTTGGTTGTACACAACTACTAAAAGTTTTTCACAAAATGGGAGCATATGTCAAACAGTTGATTTTAGTACCCAACTATAAAACGGGTGTGAAGTTATCCACATCCACAAATGTACACTGAAAAAAATATAACTCTATCGTAATAGTCATATAACTTGGTTCAAATTACCTGTAGAAGCTTTTCATTTGTAGATTTCAATTGGGGAGGTTTCAATACACAGCAACAATACCCGCAATTAACTTTTGCTTTGTCTCAGGGGGTGCAATTGGGGTGAAATTTAAAAAAAAAAACATAGAAGCTACAAATGGCTTTGTACACATTTCTGCTTGCGATATGTTATCTAGTTGGCTCTTTTCTTCATCCCAGATACCGTGTTGGAGTTTGTCGGGCCGTCTGAGGGGGTGCAATTGGGGGTGAAATTAAACAAAAAATCACAGAAGCCACAAATGGCTTTTTACACCTTTCTGCTTGGGATATGTTATGTAGTTTGCTCTTTTCTTCATCCCTGATAGCATGCTGGAGTTTGTCGAGCCGTCTGAGAGGGTGCAATTGGGGATGAAATTTAAAAAAAATCACAGAAGCCACAAATGGCTTTGTACACCTTTTTACTTGAGATATGTTATGAAGATAGCTATTTCCTTTATGCCTGATACCATGCTGGAGTTTGTCGGGTCATCTGAGGGGGTGCAATTGGGGGTGAAATTAAACAAAAAATCATAGATGCCACAAATGGCTTTGTACACCTTTCTGCTTGGGATATGTTATGTAGTTTGCTCTTTTCTTCATCCCTGATAGCATGCTGGAGTTTGTCGAGCCGTCTGAGGGGGTGCAATTGGGGGTGAAATAAAAAAAATTAAAGAAGCCACAAATGGCTTTGTACACCTTTCTGCATGCGATATGTAGTTTGCCCCTTTCTTCATTCCAGATACCATGCTGGAGTTTGTCGAGCCGTCTGAGGGGGTGCAATTGGGGGTGAAATAAAAAAAACCATAGAAGCCACAAATGGCTTTGTACACCTTTTTACTTGAGGTATGTTATGAAGATAGCTATTTTCTTTATGCCTGATACCATGCTGGAGTTTGTCGAGCCGTCTGAGGGGGTGCAATTGGAGGTGAAATTAAACAAAAAAATCATTTGTGGCTTTTGTGATTTTTTTTTAATTTCATCCCCAATTGCACCCCCTCAGACGGCTCGACAAACTCCAGCATGGTATCTGGAATGAAGAAAGGGGCAAACTACATATCGCATGCAGAAAGGTGTACAAAGCCATTTGTGGCTTCTTTAATTTTTTTTATTTCACCCCCAATTGCACCCCCTCAGACGGCTCATCGACAAACTCCAGCATGCTATCAGGGATGAAGAAAAGAGCAAACTACATAACATATCCCAAGCAGAAAGGTGTACAAAGCCAGTTGTGGCTTCTATGATTTTTTGTTTAATTTCACCCCCAATTGCACCCCTTAGAGAGCTCGACAAACTCCAGCATGCTATCAGGGATGAAGAAAAGAGTAAACTACATAACATATCCCAAGCAGAAAGGTGTACAAAGCCAGTTGTGGCTTCTATGATTTGTTGTTTAATTTGACCCCCAATTGCACCCCCTCAGACGGCTCGACAAACTCCAGCATGGTATCTGGAACGAAGCAAGGGGCAAACTACATATCATAGCGCATGCAGAAAGGTGTACAAAGCCATTTGTGGCTTCTTTATTTTTTTTATTTCACCCCCAATTGCACCCCCTCAGACGGCTCGACAAACTCCAACACGGTATCTGGGATGAAGAAAAGAGCCAACTAGATAACATATCGCAAGCAGAAATGTGTACAAAGCTATTTGTGGCTTCTGTGATTTTTTTTTATTTCATCCCCAATTGCACCCCCTCAGACGGCTCGATAAACTCCAGCATGCTATCAGTGATGAAGAAAAGAGCAAACTACATAACATATCCCAAGCAGAAAGGTGTACAAAGCCAGTTGTGGCTTCTATGATTTTTTGTTTAATTTCACCCCCAATTGCACCCCCTCAGACGGCTCGACACTCCAGCATGGTATCAGACATAAAGAAAATAGCTATCTTCATAACATATATCACGTAAAAAGGTGTACAAAGCCATTTGTGGCTTCTGTGATTTTTTTTTAATTTCATCCCCAATTGCACCCCCTCAGACGGCTCGACAAACTCCAGCATGGTATCTGGGAGAAAGAAAAGAGCAAATTACATAACATATCGCAAGCAGAAAGGTGTACAAATCCATATGTGGCGTCTATGATTTTTTTTTTAAATTTCATCCCCAATTGCACTGCCTCAGACGACTTGACAAAGTCCAGCATGGTATCTGGGATGCAGAAAAGAGCAAACTACATAACATATCGCTTGCAGAAAGGTGTACAAAGCCATTTGTGGCTTCTATGATTTTTTTTATTTCACCCCCTCAGACGGCTCGACAAACTCGAGCATGGTATCAGGGATGAAGAAAAGAGTAAACTACATAACATATCCCAAGCAGAAAGGTGTACAAAGCCATTTGTGGCTTCTATGATTTTTTTTTTTTAAATTTCACCCCCTGAGACAAAGCAAAAGTTAATTGCGGGTATGGTTGCTGTGTATTGAAACCTCCCCAATTGAAATCTACAAATGAAAAGCCTCTACAGGTAATTTGCACCAAGTTATATTATTACTAGTATTACGATAGAGTTATATTTTTCTCAGTGTACATTTGTGGATGTGGATAACTTCACACCCGTACTATAAAAGGCTTTCTTGCTTAATTTGTATCCACAATTACTTTTAAAAACTATGTAGGCATTACACTCCTTCCCTAACACCCATTATAAATTAGATTAAAAATAGATAAGTACACAACCTAAAATTAGTGAAAAACCTATATGACATTGTTAAATATATTTAAAAAATAATTTACAAGTTATTTATTTTGTTTAATGAACACTCTGTCTTTGGGGAGCTTCTCTTTCAGTTTCATATTCTATCTCCACTCTGGGTCCTTTCTTAGCAGATCCAAATTTGTCCTTTTTAGGTGTTTTACTTTTTTTAGATGAGGTTGGTGCTAAATCTTCAATGTCTGATTCACCTGATGATTCAAAACTACTGTCTAGATCAACTGATTGTGGATTCCCACTATTACTTTCTAAATCACTATCTTCATCAGCTGATTCAGCAGCTATAAATTCTGGTCCTTCTTCTTCGATTTCCATTTCGATTTCTTGCTCTATTTCTTCTTCCGATTCTAATTCTTTCTCTTGTTCAGCATCTTCAAATGTCTGAGGTGAAATATTATATAAATCTTGATATACACCTTGTTTAAGCCTATCCAATAAGGTTTTTTCAACACCTTTTTCTATTCTTGCTGCTATTAAAGCTTTTTCTTCTCTTCTTCGTTCTCTTCTTTCTACCTTACTTTGAATTGGTACTATCAACTTCTGCCTTCTCAGTTTTAAATTTCGCATTCTTATCAGATACTGCGTTATTTTTACAAACCTCTGCTTGCATTTTGACTTTATAAATCCTGGCCAGTATAATAAATTTTCATTAACTTGATGTATAGCTTTTTCAAAGTTTCTGGACAATTTGACCTTTTCCCAAGTTTTTCTAGGAAATGCAGACCTTTCAGCTGTTTTCATAAACAAGTATATTATGCCATTTTCTTCCCTCACTGTTGCATACTGACTGTTCGCTAGCGGACAAGATGATCGGTTGCAGAGACCTGTGAGGTTATATTCGTTTCGGCAGAATTTTTGTCCTTTTGTCTGAGACTTATAAGAACAAAATGATTTGTTGATAATACTCCACGTTACGTCGTCGTCTTGCATTTTGAACTTTTATTTTATTCAAAAAGATTTATTTTTGAGAAAAAATACACGTGTTTACAATAATCACATTTATGATTAAAAACTTAACCTCAAAGAACACAGAACGGTAAAGAAGAACCTGTCAACAATGTCAACATGTCATTTCTCGAAACAACAGAACCAGAATAAATTTAAAATTTTAAACAATCGATATATTATGTACTTGGCTGAGCCAAGTTGGCTCTGGAGATGTATATGTAGCAGGCTTATGGTAAAATCAGTCTTATTATAATACGCCTAGGCTTTTTCAATACCACTAGGCATATTATAATACTACCCAAATAATTAAGAATCTCACAATTTGACTGATCATTTCAGGCGTATTATAACAAGCCTGATGTCGATTCTTAGTCTTATTGTTAAATTGAATAAATGCGCAAGTATTTTAGAATCCGACTAGATGAAATCCGTCGTATTATAATACGACTGACGATGTGCCAGGCGAATCGTGTTTATAATACGACTGACGCACAACTATGTGCCATGCGAACTATACTCGATTTTAAACATTGTAAACTATTTAAAATAAAAATACAAATAATAGATTAAGATCCCACTTGACCATTCACTGTTGGGTTCTAATTGACAGTGCTGTTCCTAAAGTGGCGCTGGGAAACAGTAACAAAGCTTACACAGAACACGAGGCTAATAAGCTTAGTAGTTAATGCTCATGACATACAAAAAAAATAGATTAGGATTATTTATTACCGCATGGTCCGCTTTTAGGACATTTGCTAGTACATTTCATACGAGCTTTAAAACATAAACATTTAATGCTATGACACTGTGTCTTGCTTGGCTTGCAAGAACACTTTTTAAATCCCTCATTTTAAATATAATTAATATTTTGCACAAATATTAGGTAGGTACAAAAAAATTAAAACATCTACTCAACTCAACAACAATGATGATTGCAATTCGCCTGGCACATCGTCAGTCGTATTATAATATGACGGATTAAATCTAGTCGGATTCTAAAACACATGCGCGTCGGTTCAATTTAACAATAAGACTAACAAGCGGCAGGCTTATTATAATACGCCTAAAATTATTAGTCAAATTGTGAGATTCTTAATTAGTTGAGTAGTATTATGATTTGCCTAGTCGTATTGAAAAAGCCTAGACGTATTGTAATAAGACTGATTTTATAATAAGCCTGCGACATATATATGCCATATGCCTGTTAAACGTACTTGTTTTCTGATTATTGTTTATATTGCGATTATTTTTTTATAGGTGACTGTTGCCCAGACAGCACACCAAATTCTTTGGATATCTACTGAACATCCCAATATCCACTGAATGTCCAGTCCATGGTGGATATCTATTTTATATCCATGAGATGTAATTTATAGACATGCAAATGTCCATAAATATTAGTAATTATATAGCAAATTATTAAAAAATTACGCCATTGTGGCTAATAGTACCGTTCAGATATTTAAAATTAATTTTTTTAAGGTGTATTCAATATACCACGGACATCTACTAAATAATCAAAGTCTAGGCGCGAACGAAAACCATCGTGGATATCCACTAGATGTAATTTTTGATTTTGCTTACTAAGTATAGATGGCGATACCACTTTCGCTTCTACTCATTCTCAACCCGCCGTGATTGAGTTCGATCGAAATTTATTTCCCAATCAGACTCCATTAGAAACTGGAGTCGAGAATTTCCATTTATTGCTGAAGAGTCCTAATAAGGATGACTTTCTCCTTAGTGGGCAAAATCAAAGGCAGAGTGTTGAAAATATTTTGAGTGTTGAAAATATTTTTTATCTCTGCTATTTTCTTTCGACGTTATTCAATAATCATTGGTTACTTATATGAACCTCTACTAATGCCGCGTTTGAGAATCCACATCGGATGCATTTTTTACATCTCGAGCGTTTTTTTATCCACATCGGACACATCTGTCCCATTACATTTACATATACTGAATCACGTGATCAAAGATTTTTTACATCTCAGATGCATCCGATGTGGATTCTCAAACGCAGCATAAAGATACCCATAAATTATTTTGCTGAATATCCGAATTCTTCTATATCCTGGGATATAGACGGACATTTAGTTGGATATCCATATTGGCCATCCACAAAATATCTATGGGATTTCTTGTATTTTCTAGAAGATACCCATTAGATATTTTGCTGGATAATCCATAGGATATCTTCTATATTCTGGATATAGACGGACATTTGGATATCCATATTAGATCCACGGAATATTTCTGATATCCTGTGGATATATTGGATATCCACAATAGATATTCTGTGGATATCTCTGGGATTTGGTGTGTTGTCTGGGTGTGTATTTTCAATAACAAAAAGTACTAGTATTAAATTATTGTTTTAAAACACATTTGCTGCGTCGTAAAGTGTGGAACTCGTGGAGATCACCATTTTAAATTTTTGAAGTTACCTAGTGAATTGTATTATATGCATAAAATACACATCAAGTTCAAAAAAACCGCCAAAAATGAATACAAGTATCAGACACACTGTAGGTCTTTTCCTTTGCATCGAAAGTGTAGCACTGAGCTACACCACTTCTGAAAATATCGTTCCATTTATACAAATTGTATGGATGGAACGATATTTTCAGAAGTGACGTAGCTCAGTGCTACACTGTGGATGCAAAGGAACAGACCTTGTATTATTTCCTTTCCATTTATAATCGGTAAATTATGTGCGTGCGATTAAAAGTGAAACGACCAAGAGATATGCAACTAAGTTTTCATTAAGATGTATTTCTGGTCACATATGTACTAGTTTAACACCAATGAAGTGGAGAGGGGTAGAATGATAACTGTCAATGAAAAATTCTGGACACTATGCACAATTTCGTTTTGCACATTTTAGGTTCTTTCGTTCGCTATTGGTGTAGTGTTCACCAGTGTAAATTGCACCAGTTACACCACCTTATTTACCCTACTTTACTTCCTCCTTATTCCTTATACACATCGTCGAGTGTAATTCACTCCTGCTAAATAGCTGGTGGAGAAAATATCCACTAGTGTACACCACATCGCCGACAGGAAGGTATAGTGGGTTTTACACCGGACCAAACGAAAGGTATGGGTGTGGGTTGGTGTAGTTCATTACTACACCCAACTACACCAGTGGGACGAACGAAAGAACCTTTTGTAAACAAAATTCAGGGACGGTTTAACAACATTTTGTGCAACAATTATAAAATAGTGCATCGAAAAATAATTAACAAGTATAATTTAATACTAAATCGGAATAAAAGCATAAAAAATCATAAATATAATCAAGATAACAAAGAATTGACGCCAAAAAAGCTTACAACAGCCAAAACACAAACAAAAAACAGAGCTGAACATGAACATAATCGCTGAATAAAGTCGATCCTGGAATTTGTTTACAGTGCTTTAGGGCAACCTCTCCTTGTCATTTACGTGTGTAAGAGTGGAAGGCTGAATCACGCATAATTTCTACACTCGTGATGGATGCGCAGACGGTACCTTATCGTTCTACCCTCTCTACTTCTTTGTTTAACACTTGACACAGTGATCTAAAGGAACAAGGAACTCAAGGAACATGGCGGGGACATTCGATCATGATCGAATGCGTGGACAAGTGTTTTCGTTTTCCAGTGACGTACTCTCGTAGAAAGATATAAAAGAGAATATTCGATTTCTTATTTATACATTATGTAAAAGTAATGACCGAATGACTAGGTTCCATCAAAAAATGGGGGTAATGTTGTAGTTGACGGGTCTAGAAATGCGCATATTCACACCACTCTGCACTGACGTCTAGAATTTGAATTTGCTCAAGCCACGTTGCCAAATCTCCACTTTCATTTTAGCTTGCTTTATTTCATAGTTTATTATTTAGACAAATTGTAACCTCTGTAAATTAAAATGTATGATAAATAAATATAAAGATTTATATTATATTTTGAAATAACAATTCTGTTTTGTTTCATAAGACAGTTTTGATAGATTTTAAATTTAAATTTTGTAATTAATTATCACTATTGAAAGGTATTATTGACACTAAAAATAACGCGTATTACTTGAAAATATTTTTTAATCTTTTTTTATTTTTATGGGATTTTTAATCGATGTAAAAATTGGTAAATAGATGATTAAAAGTAAAATAGTTATTTCAATCTGCTTATTCCCTGGTTCCAAATAATTAAATATAACCTGGCAACTATGTAACGATTCCAACTGACAGAACAGCAATGGTGCGGACTGGCGCAATTCCAGACCCTTCAACTACAACATTACCACTAAATAATATTTTACACTGACCTAAATACATTAAAAAAGTGAAAATCTTTGTCTTTATAATAGATATGTCATTTCAATACAAGTTTACTGTTATTTGAAAAATAATAATAATACTTTTAGCCTATTCGCGATTCAAATTAATTTTCGCGCGCCTGTCATTTGTCACGTATAAGTAGGATGTTTGTTTATTTACGTGTTGTGGGATTTTGTATTTGTGATTTTTTAACTGTTTTTAGATAATATTCTTATTATAATAGTGTTTTTGAGTTTCATTTAGTCTTAATTTAAGTTTAGTTATCGTGCTTTCGTTATAAATGTAATTTTTCATGTGTAGTACGAACTAATTTGTTGGAAATATTGACCTATTGGTTGCTACAAGAACATCTAGAAATATGTATTTACTAAACCCAGGACATGTTTTATTATGTGGTTTAAAGGATATATCAGGTACCAAACGTTTATTATTGATGAACTTCTTTAAAAATCTTACTATCCTTATTCTTATATCATGAAGTGAATTGTGTAGTACATTGTATACATGTAAATGGTAATAAAACCGTCACAACTCATATTGGAGTTTGATTCTAAACAGCGTTTTGCAAAATTTCAATATTGTGAATTTGTAGATACCCATTTATCGTAAGAAACAGAATTTTATGACTTGCACTTGAAAAATAATGGATACTCCAGTTTTGATTTTGACAATAACACCATACAGATTGCAATTTTCTGGAGGCTTTTTCGCAGATTTCATTTTTAATTTAAATACTATCACATACTATAAGAAATAAACAAATTTAAAGCTAAAAAGTAACAAAAAACTCTAATTGTAATTGATACAAATTAAAATGTAAACAATGAACACGAACGCCAATGTTGCCAAATGATGAACTGATTTTGTCTCTGACTGATTTTAAAACTAAAATTAATAAATGAACTGATATTTAAAAAAAAAATCAATATAATAAATCGATTTTATAAAAAAATCCTTAAATAAATAGTATGATTACATATTACTAGACACAAATTTTGATTCTTAAATAAAAGGTCTTATCCATTTCTTCAAAAACTAAAATCCGACGACGTAACGAAATTTTGCTGCTTCTGGCAACACTGAACGTCATCCTACTTATAGGGACCTTTTACTAATTTCCTCCAGAGGGCGTATCACTTAGCTTGAATCGCGAATTGTTTTGGTATCACCCCTTTTTATATAATGAATATTTCTGATTACCCCATAAAAAATGAATTATAAGCTGTAAATTAATATAAAATAAGTACTGTTAATGTTCGTTAATTTTTTCTCTCGGTATTTAACCCCCAAAAGCACTGTTTCACAGACAGAAACATACAAAACAACTGTTTTTCAAATATTTCATTTATCATTTACCTAATTGTACATTTTCAAAAGTTTAAATCATCATTTTATTGCATTTCTAAGTACATTGTATTATTTTAGCCTCGATTCTATTGTTGTTTTTACCTGTATATTTTAATTTTGTATTGTAATGGTGCTGATGTTTTAATAGTATATTATTAAACGAGCAATTTATGGTAGCCATTATTCACGCAGTGAATAATGGCCATAAATTGCGAGTCTAATACTATACTTTGTCCACGACCATTATGGTTTCTTTATTAAATAAAAGTTAAGTGTAGAATGGAAAGTTTTTATTAAACATAGGTAACTAACTGTTGTTTTTTTCCACTTTTCAATTTTTCGATTTTTTGATTTTTCGATCTAGAAAATATAGTTATGAAAAGTATCGCCTATCTTTAGTTATCTACCGGAATGTGCCAGAATTACAAAAGCGTGAATTATCATAATTCACTCCGTGATATATGGGTACTATATGCTTTTAGTTAGGAGGTAGAATATTGATTTATTATTAAGTGGTCGTGGACAAAATAAATAAAATATAAAATTTTGTTCACTTACTTTACTTATAAATGTAAAAAACTTGGCATTACCTATAAAATAGTTTTCGAATTTTTATAAAAGTGTTTGTAATTTTTTCTTTTCTATATGATAATTTAAATGTTGTATAAATTTGGAATGCTTCATCTTCAATGTAATGTAAGCATTGTGCAAACTGTGTTGCATACCCGTTAGAACCATTATGTACACTTTGTAGAGCATGTGTGTATATGGCCGTTGCATAAGCAGCAATGTAAAATCGTTATATAATGTATTTGTGGGTAATAAAGTTAAATAAGGTATTTTTTGTATTGTTAGTCCCCCGGGTTATTACACAAACTTTGTCTGGTGATCATCCTTTTTATTTACTTGTGATGTCACCAAATAATTCTCGAAACGTGCCCTCCATAAATTCCAGCTTTTGGAGACGTTTCCCCGCAGGGATAATGGCGATATGCCCCGATTGTTCCCCATCCTATGTTAGAGGTTGGAATTTCCAACTACAAGTTTTAACGTAGGATTTACTTACGACTGCGACATGTTAGAATGTATTTTACCTAATTAGTTGATATTTAATTGGGACTATTAAGAGCATAAATAAAACACATAATTTAAGCAGTTTCATTTTAATAAATTAATACTCAAGTGTATTGTGGGTTGCTACCCTCACAAGGAGCAGTTAAAATTTCATATCAGTTATAGCGTTGTATGAAGAAATATTATCTTCATACAACGGTTATAGTTATCTCACAGTTATCTTCATACAAGGGTTATAGTATGGAGTCCACTGCAAATTTCGACCATCATCTGATAACGAAATGAAATATGCTCCAAAAGGCATGTAACAACATTGTACTTTACCAAATTGCACCTGTGCCAATCCCTATCCTGAGCAAAGTGGTTAAAAAAATTATTTTATATTCAAAAAATCACATAAGACATGACAGCGACAATTGTGTTTTCCCTGAAAATTACAACCCTAATTCATTATGAACCTACCTTTTAAACCTGAATTATTAATATTTTTACCTACCTTTTAAACCACGTTTATGTGTGAAAGGAAGAAGGATCGCATTGTATAGACCATTTGCAGAGATAGTCAATAATAATTATAAACTCTTGTTAGACAATTCTTTTAAACCATAATCATAGTAGTTTTTTTGGCGTTTCTATGGCAACCTGTAAAAATGAATCACAACAATAGGCATACAAATAAATTTTTAAATCAGAAAAAATTGATTCACATTTTTAATGATTTTTACCTACCAATCGTGGATAAATGTTTTTGTGCGATGTTAAGAGGCAAAAAATGTTTCCCTTTAACGATATATATAAAGATATATTTGAATGTTATTTTCTGGAAAACTTTAAGGGCAAACAAAATTAGCGCTGTCATGGTTTATGTGATTTTTTTAAAATAAAATAATTTTTTTAAGCCATTTTGCTCAGGATTGGGATTGGCACAGGTACCATTTGGTAAAGTACAATGTTTTTACATGCTTTTGTGATATATTTCATTTCATTATCAGATGATGGTAAAAATTTGCAGTGGGCTCTTGGGCTATTAATACACAAAAAGCAATGACAAACATTTTGAATAACCTGATATTTTAAAGTAATTCGAAAATAAGAATAAAGTCAGCTCACTAAACTAATAATAATGTTTGTAAATGGTTTTCAAAGCCTTAAAAACACAAATATGTTCCAATAACATAAATATGATATTTTTAACTTAACAAAGAACCAAGAAGTCTTATAAAAATAATTACAAAAAAATATATTTCTACATAGAGGACAATCTTTACACAATTATCATAATTATATTTTAATGTACATGTTACAATTTAATTAAAAATAAACTAAAAAATTAAAAAAAGGAAAACTTTTTACACAGCAATTTTACTTTCCTGTAGGGGAAGGATGGGCAAAGTGGCCATCGCGGGTAAAGTGGCCACTGACTATTTTAAGTCACATTTATCTAATGGCGTCAAAGAGGGCAAAGTGGACACGATGGTGCCCGAAATAAAATGTTTTGTATTTTTTATGGAGAATATTGATTAATAAAAATATTTATAGATTTTGTACATTAATGTCTCATAAGGAATGGTAAAGATTTTAACCATAAAAAACGTCGTTTTATTTAATCCCAACTAATCAAAGCTTATATTGATATTTGGATCGCTGTTTTTAGCTACAATACATTTTACTTTGATTTCAAACTCAGTTATGGTGTCCAAATACAAAAGGAAGAGGCAGCAGCAGACCTGGAACCCCAAGGCGATGCAACGAGCTATCGAGGCAGTGGAAAACGATAATATGCCGTAGCAAACGGCTGCCAAACAATGTAACGTGCCGAGGAACACTCTGAAAAGACGTGTTCCAGAGACAAACCAGCAAGCTACTTCGAATAAAAAATGTCTAGGGCGTTATCGTTCTGTTTTTACTGAAGAAAGAACTTGTAAATCATATTTTGGATATGGAGCTGTGCTTTTTAGGAGTTACAGTATCGGACCTACGTAGCCTTGATATCAACTGGTAGTAAATAATAATATTCCTAACACGTTCAATCATACAAAGAAATTAGCCTGCTTTTTATGTTTTTGATAAATAAAAAAAAAGTACCAAAAATTTGTATTCATTTTCATATATTTTTTTTTTGTTTCAGCTGGAGCTGACACTGTAAACGAGTGGAATGATAACGAAGATTGGGTCGATGAGGTAACAGATATTCCGGATTTTAATTTCGACGTAAATACTGCAGGCATCAAACTAAACCTTACAAACGAAAGTACGCCTTTAGAAGTTTTTAAAAAATTATGGACAGACGAGGTACAAGATCTAATTCTAAGATGGTACAATGCTTTCGGAAAAAATGTCGCAGACGCCACGTCCTCATAGAAAGTATGCTCGAGCAACAAATTTCACTGAAATTACTAAGGATGAGCTTGATAATTTATTGGTCTTACGCTTCTACGAGCGCAAATAGGATTTCCTAATCTTAGAAAAGCATTTGCAAATGACCCGCTATATTACCACCTCGTGTTTTTGTCAACCATGTCAGGAAGACATGAACAAATTATGTGTTGTCGCAGTGTTTATGAGGTCATCACTGACGATAAACTGCATAAAATTTCACCATTACTAGATTTACTTCTGAAAAATTTTCAGCAGTCATATTATCCACACGAACAACTGTCTCTGGACGAATCATTATTAATGTTTAGAGGGCGACTGAGCTTCAGGCAATATATCAAAAATAAAAAGGCCAAGTATGGCAAAACATTTTTGGAGTTATGCTCGCCCAAGAGCTATGTTCATAACATCGCAATATATAAAGGCAAACAGGAATCGGAAGAAACTTTATCTAAAGTGGATTCCCTTGTTTTACGACTTCTGGAACCCTACCTCAATAAGGGACATACTTTAATTATGGATAACTACTACAATTCTGTAAGACCGTCTTAACACACCCTGTTAGAAAAATATAAAACTCACACGACTGGAACTTTACGCTCTAACCGGAGAGGAAATCCCAAAGTTGTGACAACACATAAGCTGAAAAAAGGAGATTACATCTGGCGAAGATATCGCGGTATTTAGGCATCCAAATGGAAAGATAATCAGGACGTCCTGATGATCACAACGAAATACCATCCAAAAATGGTTGATTCCAAAAACCGTTATGGTCAGGTTAGGTTAGTTATTTTTGATCAATATTTCTCTCCTTCGATTAAAGATTATGAAAGATCTCTTCGCCAAGAATCAACTCAACTGTATTTCAATATTGCTGCTCCTGATCGTCAGATTTTTTTAAAAGAACTGAAAATCATCAATTTTAAACAGGCCCTCGTTGATTTCTTTATTCAACACTGGGCATCTGATGAAATGGTTCCTTTTGTTGAGAATAAACGGATATTTATAAATTATAAACAATGTCATTCTTACATCGTCAAACAACAAAGTTGTATCAGGTGTAGATGACAGTTTAACCTGTCCAGAGCAAGAAGAAGCTGACACAAAAATTGTTTTTCATGTTTGTAACATTGATGCTTAAGCAAATTTTGTTATTAGATGTTCTGACACTGATATTGCAATAATTATGTTAGGACATATGGATAATTTGAAAAATGATGACTCCAATGTATGGTTATACGTAGGCACCGGAAAACACCAGAGATATATTAATTTAAAAAAAATTTACGAGCATTTGAGCCCATCTTTGTGTAAAAGTTTACCAGGATTTCATGCATTGACTGGGTGTGACTTTAATCCTTCCTTTTTCAAAAAAGGTAAACAAAGACCTTTTATATATATTGATGAAGAAGCATGAATATCAGTTTGCTTTTATGCAATTTGGAAGCCCAGAGTCGTTTACCGATGCACACATACAACAGGATATTTTTAACAAAGTACAAAAAATTATCTGCGAAATTTATGTTTCTGGCACACTTGACGTTGATGCTGCCCGACTTAAGCTGTTTTTAAATAATTATACTGTTTCTGATGTAAACGAAGAATTTAATCCAAAAAGTTTAAAAAAATTTGATGCTAGCAATTTACCACCATGCAAAACTGAATTATTTCAACAATATCTCCGCTATTGCTAGCATATGGAATAATGCAAATGAAAAACAACCAACCATCTTTACTCCTGAAAATAATAGCGTTAGAAGAAAACCAGTATCACTTTCATTGGTTTGATGGTGACCAATTACCAGGAGACGTCAGTGAAGCACTTCAAGATCCAGGTACTGTACTTTAACTTTAGGTTTACAATTTATTTTTTGTTTTATATTTGTAATTTTATGTTTTGTAATTCTTTTATTTGTTTTTTACAGAAGAAGCTGACAGCAACGACAACATAAATGATGACTCGAATGGACAATATGACTGGCTCAATTATGAAAATTCTAATGATTATTTTGATGATGATAACGATGATTAAAGGACAATCAAATACTTTCACTTACTAACTATAGTTATTTTCTTTTTTACTAAAATTATTTTTTCTTAAAAATGTAAAAACTGTTCTTTGGTAAAAAAAATCAAAATAATTTTTTATAAAACAATTACTCCGAAAAAAAAAATTAATTTACCGAATATATGCAATAAATTGTTTTACTTTAATAATTATTACCTTAATGTTGAAATTCATTTTATTTAGAGATGCAAAAATATTTTATCGAAAGCAGTAAGTACTTTTTGGAATATTTAAATTCTTCGCTCTTACACGCATGCGCATAGTGCTCTCGCGCTCGTACTCACGGCCGAATAATTTTTGTGTTTAGGGGATTTTTGGTCATTCCAATTTGTCTGACTGATTAAATATAATTTTGTAATAGTTATCTCGATAACATATTCAAAAATCAGACATTAAAAAACAAGTGAAGTTCATTTATTTTTGGTAGAGCTTTAAAGCGTCTGACAAAAGTTTTGGTCTATGGAAAGTGTCTGATACTTGCGATACTACTTGAGAATGATATTCTATTAAATACATATATAAAAATCAGCCATATAAATTTAAGTTAAGTAACTTTTATTTTTAGTCACCTTTCTCACATGGTACCTGCCCAGGTGTCACTGGGGAAACTTCACAAACACGCAGGTATACAAAGTACATGAGACACTACTGATAACTTCATCTTTTAGAAAATAAGTTGTCTTATCGCTCTGCGATCTTACTCTATATACTTTTGTTTAGAAGCAAATTTCTACACTGTTCTTTTTAGCTCCATAAGAGGTAATTACTTTAACTAAAAATGAAAACTTAAAAAATAAAAATTTGTTCCATTGGCGTAAAAACAGAAATAATATAGACCATTATAAATATAACATTTAAGCAGAAATTGAAACCCTCTGTGCATAAAAACACGTCTCTGCGCCTGACATCGCAAAATAGTGTGACTAGAAGCATGCGCAGTATGCATGATTTGGCCCTGTAGTTGCCAAGTATATTAAACATACCTAACACAAAAGAATTTCCAATAATATATTTTTAAATTAAATTATATGATTTAAACAGTTTATATCTACGAAATATCGCCACAAAATTACTTATAAACATTTAAATATTCAACTAACAATATTTATGTGTAATTGCATTCCCAAATATATATACAAATGCGGTATTAATGTTCAACAAGCGATTCTCCTACAAATTCAATATTGATCTGGCAATACCACTAACATCCGGTGTTTCAAGGCTGCCATTACAGAACCGTTTGTGATATTTTGGCTTGAATTTGTAGTTTATTATTTAACACGGTGAAAGTTGTATTTTATTTTTAGTTTTGTGTAGTGTTAAGTTAAATCCTAGGTACAATAAAAGACATTGTTACATTGGCTAATGAAAATGTAATCTATATATTTAGCAGCTGTTATATTTATTACAAGATTTTTATCTGGAAATCTAAACCTACCTAAGAATTATAATTATGTAAATAGAGAGCTGTATATTTATATACAGACTGCCCAGTGAATGCTTTTTTGTTAAAAATTGATAAAAATAGTAAACAGGCTATGATCTTCCCATCTAAAATATTCGGACAGTAGATCTGATCTGTTAATTCCGTTTTATTTTAAATGAGATGCCACTTTGTTGCTTATTTGGAATATATACCTTTACACAACGCTTATGACGTCAGAGACCGTGTTTTAGTCGAGTATAATTTAAAATAAAGAATTCTAAAATGAACCCTATTAAATTTATGGCATCACTGGCCGAACTGGAATATGGTATATTTTCAAATGTAGAAACTGAATATTAACCCTATTAAATTGTACCTTTACCTAACATTTGTGACGTCACTGGCGGAGTTGGCATGGTATACTTTTAAATGCGGGTTTTAAGGCATTTTAAAACATAAACCCGATCTCAAAGAACTTAGAAACTCTTCTCTCTCGATATTTTAATCGTTACTTCCTCTTCGCTTTTTGGCTGGCACAACAATTATTTACATTTCTTCATTCCTTACCGCGAGCGAACCAGTACGGTTTAAAGAAATTTTAAAAAAACCTACTTTAAAAATGAAGATGTTAATGATTTTCTCATGGATCCCATCTTCAGATCTTGACTAAATGTATATAGAACTATTCCTTTTCTATCAAAAACAGAAACATAGAAATCGGACAACGTGGTAAAGAATTATCGCTCAACATACATAAAACAATATTTCAATGAATTGAGAATATCCTCCCATTTTGAAGTATGTTAAAAACAATTGTGAATAAAGTGCAAAGTAGGGCGTGAACATATATTATAAAGTATATAAAATGATAGATAAAGCCATTTTAGAAAGTTTTATAAATAAACGGAGGAAGAATATTCTATGCAATTTAGAATGAAAGCTGATCAAAATGAAACACATGAACGACACGCTAATGTTATTAACAACTTTCTTCAAACATTTTCTAGTTTTCCGAAAACTGGACAGTTTGAAAATCATATCCGTCGTTAAAGCGCCTCTTGTTCCGAAAAAGGTACACGCCTGTCAACATTCATTTCAATAAAAAGTGTTAAGATACAAAACGCTTCGTATTGTAAGGCCAAAATAAATTTAGAAATCAAGAGTCATAAACAAAAAAATCATAAGTGAGATAACTACCAAATTAATGATTTACAAGGTTATTCTTATTATCTATAAAATAGGTTTGCAATGTGCTGATGTGGAATGTTATCATCGACTAAAAACTTTAAATCTTTGTATTAAATTGATCGAAAACAATCCATAAATTGGTTTAGACTATATAGAATGTTTCTTTAATCCACAAAATGTTTATGAATGACAACCCGGTGTTCATTGTAAAAACAATTCAAACATACTTACAAAACAGACAATTTTTCATTAAGATCAACAACACAAGAAAAGGACCATACACGGCTATGGCGGGTTCAGAACTGGCGTCGCACTTGTATATCATCATGACCCATGACATGCCAATGGGACATAATGGCATACAGACGGCGCTGTACGCCGACGACACTTGTATATACAAGTCATCACAGTCTGCAGAAATCGCGAACAGAAGGCTGGACATCCACGTCAACAGAATGTTAGTCCCCTATCTCGATAAAAACAAAATCAAGATAAATCCCACAAAAACTGAGAGCTTGATACTGTCTCAAAAACAGACTGAGAGAATTATTAATCAATTAAAAGTTCAAGGCCAAATGATTGAGGCCAAAGATACACTCAAATATTAGGTATAATTCTGGATAGGAGACGAACATTCAGACAACATATAAATGATAGGGTCGCTAAAACTATGGCATTTAAAATCCTCTACCCGCTACTGCATAGAAGAAGTGGAGTCACCAGTGACAATAAACTTCTTCTATACAAGCAAATAATGCGTCCTATTCTTATATACAGATATCCTGTCTTCTGTTCAATGGCTGATACACACTACAAAAAATTACAAGTAATGCAGAACAAGTATCTGAGGCTGGCATTGGGGTATGATCGCTATGCCAGAATACACGACATGCATATACAAACATCCATGGAGACTGTTAAGACACACATCCTTCGATTGTCGAATAACTTTTATAAAAACTGCCTTCCTAGCTGTTTTGCATAAAGCACTCACAATATACAGACGAGACTAAAACAGCCCTCAGCTAACGACAGGACGTGGACTGGGCGCTGCTACTGACTCACAACAGCGAGTATTACACTGAATAGCTAAATCTCGAAGCCGACTAGTTGTTAACTACCCAGATAGCACACGACGTCTGAAAGACGTCTTTTTTGTGTCTTGGTTAGATCTCAATGTCCTAGGACGTTATTAAGACGACTTATAAGACGTCTTTCAGTCGGACGGAAACTTGCACGGTTTACATAATTCAAATTTAACAAGAAGAATCAAATGAAGTGAAGTTTGATTTAACATTATATTCCAGCTGGACTTCCGATTCGGACACCATCGTGGCAATATTGAAATGGCGTTCTCCGAATCGGTAGCCAAGAAATCCCATAAAAATCACAAAATATCTAGTATAAAAGTGACCATCCGAATTTAAAATGTATACAAAATTAAACAAAATATTCAGTGTAATATTTGGAGAAGATAATTGAAATCAAATATCAAGTGCAGTGGAAAAGTGAAAAGATTGAGCCCATATAAAACGAAGAGAAGAAGAAATACATTTAAGCCCAATCCAAAAATTTGTATGGCCCAAGCTCATTGTGGATTATTGGTTATTTTATTGCGTACACGATTATAGCCACCAAAAGCGACTTTGGGCTATTTTGAGCATTTGTGTCTCTTTCTACTTAAATAATATGGAACAAAAACCAGAGAGGGAAGAATAGTTTGTGTTACCGATGCAGCACGTTCCTGGAATACAGGTAATAAATGAATATTTTTCTACACCCGTATTATAATAATGCACTTATATGCCCATAATCCGTTTCATAATGATACCCATTATGATACAGATTTTTCATTACGATACAGATTTTTAATCAATAGAAACCTACAATTTTTCAATCAAGCATGCTGTTTGACGTTTGTCCTAGGTTCCTATGTAATTATTTTAGTTGTCAAAACGTATTAAATTTTCGTAGGTAGCTAAACTTCGATAATTATAATATTAAAATGTCTGATATTAGCGATATAGAAGACTCCTCCACACATATCGGAGAAAGCAGAAAATACAGTACAAAATATTTTACCGCAAAAATCTAGGGAAATACCAATACCTGAAGTAATACCATTAATTACAATTTTGTAGAATTTTTTATAGAAATACGAGTAATTACTGTTATTGTGTTCAATACCAATATAAATATAATATTTATAGGTCTTGATTATTTATCGGGTGTAGAAAAAATAGCGTATGCAACTCTCATGTAATGGTTATTAAAACACTCGCATAAACCATACGAAACTCGCCTTTGGCTCGTTTCGTATCCCGGTTAATGCTCGTGTATTAATAACCATCATTACATGATCGTTGCATAATATACTATTGTTTATATACATAGAACATTAATATGCTGTTTCATCTAATAATTAAATTAATTTAAAAGTAAACATCTTAATATAAAATTAAATTCAGATATTCGTCAAGTATCATTTCTTTTGTTTTTATGGAGATTTTGAGAACTAATAATATCAAAAACTCCCTATTAGATAGCCATTTTGAGTGAAGTTAAAGTAAAATTGTTAAAGTAGGCGTAAGAAATTCATTTTTTGTTTTGTTTTATAGATAACTGTTCTGTCGGTTTTTACTAACTTTTGCAAAGTGTAATTTTCTGTGACTAGATGCTCTTAACTAAATTTCTTTTTAGGAGCTATACAAAGGCAACTACAAATCAAAGCGAAAAATCAATCCAGTTATGGCTAAAGAGGAGTGATCGAATGCGCTACAAAGAAAATAACTCTTAGTGACCTGTGATTAATAGATATTTTATCAATAAATATTTTAATTCTATTTTTTACATTATTTATAATCTGCAAGGTTGTTCTATTTTTTAATAACCAAGATATCCGACGTCCTACGTTCATAAGACATCTTAAAGACGTCTTATTTATGGCTTCATAAGACCATTATAAGCTATTAATAAGTCGTCTTATTTATGGCTTATTTAAAGCTTCACAAGACCATTATAAGCCATTAATAAGACGTCTTATTTAAGGCTTCACAAGACCATTATAAGCTATTAATGTCGTCTCAAAGACGTCGTATTTATGGCTTATTTAAAGCTTCACAAGACCATTATAAGCCATTAATAAGACGTCTTAAAGACATCTTATTTATGGCTTTACAAGACCATTATAAGCTATTAATAAGTCGTCTTATTTATGGCTTATTTTAAGCTCCACAGACCAATATAAGCTATTAATAAGACGTCTTAAAGACGTCGCTTTTTGTAACATCAGACGTCTTTCAGGAAATACCAGACGTCTTAAATGTCTTATGCTAGACGTCCTAAAGACGACTTTGTGCTATCTGGGTACCGTCGGATGGAAGACTGCACGGTGACATCATCGCCCGGTGCAGAAATTCGTGGCTTGCCTCGATTTCAGTACCGGACGGGGAAGTTACTGTGGGGTCTAGTGATTTGACTTTTCTCACGTACAAAGACTAACATGAGACGACATACAAGGAAAACCCTGTTTTTTTTTATAGGTTTTTCAGGGAAGACAATCACAATTAAAATCAGACAAAAACTCATTAAATTACCATTATCGTTCTTGTTAGACCACAAAAATGGCATATTATATTGTCTTCAATAAGGAGACGCCATATTAAACCCTAATCTTAAAAATAGTTGACACATACTCGGCCACGACATCGGTCATGGCCTTATAAGAGGTTATCATAGGCAGGTACACATCCAGAAGGAGACTGTTGTAAGTTCCCCTATATGTGTTCGAATACTATTTAATGTAAATGATTGTACATAATGTAAATAAAGAATTTTGAAACTAAAACTAGAATGTTTCTAGTAAGCAGCGACTAACTTTTATTATGGAACCGAAAGACCCTTTTAAAAGAGTTCAAAATTAAAATAAAATATGTACCAATTAAATGTAGTAGTAATTTTTAATTTTGAGAGATGCAGACATCCTTGGTTAATTTATATTGAAAATGGTAACATGAAAGGTCTTCGGTCTAGTTGTAACGAATGTAAAAAATTATATATATTATAAAAGAATGGTTGGGTTTTATTAAAAGTTAACTGTCAGTGGAACACAATTTACGTTTCACTCATCTAGCATATTCTGATACAAATGATTTATTGAATTAATGATCATATTAGAGCTAATAAATTATTTAGTTGATTAACTAATTTTTCAAAATGTTATCGACTGATGTTATTACTTTCGAGAAAAATCAAATTTCAAAAAGAAAAACGTTTTATTGAAAAATAAAAATACACAACATTAAACAAATTATTAAAATATTCCATGTTTATATAAACGAACAATTAAGCCTAAAACGAAGTACAAAAAATTAAATTCATTCTGATCTTAAAAGTAGCATTTATTTTTCTCGTTCATGGACTAATACGTCACTATTTTCGCTTTGTAAATTTTGATTTTTGTCGCCAGCACAGGCTAAGTCAACGACGTCTTTTAAAACGCCTTTAACGATACTTTCAGAATTATCACTTTCTATTTTTTTTAAATTAACGTCTTTTACTGGAGATTTTTTTGGTGATGATTTTGTAGGAGATTCATGTTTTACAGTTACCTTAGCTACATCTTCCTTTTTCGCAGTAATATTCTTAGGTATAGATAATGAAGTTCTAATTGGTGATAATTTAGTTTTATTTACACCAACTTTTGAGGGGGTACTTTTAGATGTTGAAGTCTTTGAACTACTAACCGGCAAAGATGCTTTTTTCGAAGATTTTGAATCTTTTACAGCAGAAGTAATTTTATTATCGTCTTTGGTTTTTATTGGTGAAGACTTTTTTGGTGTTGTTACTTCTTTTGAAGGAGATTTTCGGTCAACTAGCTTAACTGATTTGTCCAATTTCGTCAAGCTTTGTTTGTGATGGGTAACTTCAGTGTTATCACTAATTTCTTTTTTAGGGTTTGGTAACGTCTCAGGTTTCTTTTCCTTGGGAAGCTCTTTGGTTCGTTTAATATTTTTGGAATCTTCCTCTGTCTCAACTGGCATATCTTTTAGAGTCTTAATTTCTTTTTTTATTATTTTAATTTCGTCTTCTGTTAAAGTAGGCTTTATCAACTCTATTTCTGCATTGGTAGAATCAATTAAAATATCTTTTAGATGATCTTCAGCAGCAGTACTATGCTGGTCTTCTACTTGTTCTTGGTCCATTTTTACAGAACAATCGGTTTTTTCTTGTGAAGTACTTTCTTTATGGTCATTTATGCTATCATTAGGTGATGCAACGTCATCGGCAATACCATATTCCTCAGAAAGACCTTGATTTCCTTCTAAATGAACTTGGACTACTGTACATCCTTCCACAGATTGTTCTACAGACATAATAGTGTCTTCTACTGAAGTAGAAACCTTTAAGTCATCTTTAAAATTAGGACATTCCTCTATAATAGAACTGTGTTCAGTATTCCCGGACGAGTGTTGTAGGTCAATGTTAGTAACTAAAATAAGTTCTATATTTTTTTCAACAGTTTCTTTTGAAGAATTTAAGTTTTTCTTCTTTTTACTTTCAGAAATCAAACTTTTGGTTGTTTCCGTTTCATATTCTACAGTAGGTTTACACTTATTTGAACTATGTTCACTAGCTTCTAACTCAGAGTCTATTTTAATTACCTCATTTGAAGTTTCTAGTGCAGTAACTAATTTCACTTCCTTGGTATCTGAATCAGTGGTACACGTTAATTCATTAGATGCTTCTAGGTGAGGGCATATTTTAACTTCCTGGACGACAGAATCTGTTGCTTCAGTTAATTCATTGGATGCTTCTAGCTCAGAGCCTAATTTAACTTTCTGTGTATCTGAATCAGTAGTACAAGTTAATTCATTAGATGCTTCTAGCTCAATGCCTACTTTATCTTCCTGGATGTCAGAATCAGCTGCTTCTAGCTCAGTGCAAATTTGAATTTCATTGATATCAGAATTAGGTGGACATATTGATTTATTAGATGATTCCAGTTGAGTGCCTAATTTAACTTCCTGGATATCTGAATCAGTAGTACAAGTTAAGTCATTAGATGTTTCTAGCTCAAGGCCTATTTTAACTTCCTGGATGTCAGAATCAGTTACTCCAGTTAATTCACAGGTTGATTCTAGTTCAGTGTCTAATTTAACTTGCTGTGTATCTGAATCAGTGGTACAAGTTAATTCATTAGATGTTTCTAGCTCAAGGTCTATTTTAACTTCCTGGATGTCAGAATCAGTTACTCCAGTTAACTCACAGGTTGATTCTAGCTCAGTGTCTAATTTAACTTCCTGTGTATCTGAATCAGCAGTACAAGTTAAATCATTAGATGTTTCTAGCTCAAGGCCTATTTTAACTTCCTGAATGTCAGAATCAGTTGCTCTTAAGTCAGTGCACATTTTAACTTGCTGGGCGCCAGAATCTGTGGTCCCATTTAATCCACTGGATGCTTCTAGCTCAGTGCAAATTTGAATTTCATTGATATCAGAATCAGGTGGACGTATTGATTTATTAGAGGATTCCAGTTCAGTGCCTAATTTAACTTCCTGGATATCTGAATCAGTAGTACAAGTTAAGTCATTAGATGTTTCTAGCTCAAGGTCTATTTGAACTTCCTGCATGTCAGAATCAGTTACTCGAGTTAATTCACAGGTTGCTTCTAGCTCAGTGTCTAATTTAACTTCTTGTGTATCTGAATCAGTGGTACAAGTCAATTCATTAGATGCTTCTAGCTCAATGCCTATTTTACCTTCCTGGATGTTAGAATCAGCTGCTTCTAGGTCAGTGCATATTTTAACTTCTTGAACACCAGAATCTGTTACTTCAGTTAATTCGCTGGATTCTACTAGCTCAGTATCTAATTTAACTTTCTGTGTATCTGAATCAGTAGTACAAGTTAATTCATTAGATGTTTCTAGCTCAAGGCCTATTTTAACTTCCTGGATGTCAGAATCAGTTGCTTCTAAGTCAGTGCATATTTTAACTTCCTGGGCGCCAGAATCTGTTGTCCCAGTTAATCCACTGGATGCTTCTAGGTCAGTGCAAATTTGAATTTCACTGATATCAGAATCAGGTGGAAATGTTGATTTATTAGAGGATTCCAGTTCAGTGTCTAATTTAACTTCCTGGATATCTGAATCAGTAGTACAAGTTAAGTCATTTGATGTTTCTAGCTCAAGGCCTATTTTAACTTCCTGGATGTCAGAATCAGTTACTCCAGAAGATGCTTCTAGCTTAGTGTCTAATTTAACTTCCTGTGTATCTGAATCATTAGTACAAGTTAATTCACTAGCTGCTTCTAGCCCAGGACCTATTTTACTTCCCTGGAAGTCAGAATCAGTTAAATCACTAGATGCAGGGCATATTTTAATTTCTTGGATATCAGAATCAGCTGCACATTCATTAGATGCTTCTAGGTCAGTGTTCATTTTAGCTGCCTGGATTTCAGAATCGGTTGCTTCAGATAATTCAATAAATGTTTCTAGTTCGGGACCTAATTGAACTTCATGGATATTGGAATCAGTTGTACAAGTTAATCCAGCAGATTCTTCAAGATCAACTTTTACAGATTCATCTTTTGGCAATAACTGTTTAGTTATTACTGCATCTTCATCATGTACTTCACCTACTAACTCTGATTCAGGAATTGATGTTAAGTTATCTTTGATTTCACAAGGTTCAGCTTGTAAGTCTAAATCAGGTTCTTCCGTTGTGTCTTTATAAGTTGTTATTAAGGTGTTATCACTATCATCATCCACTAAAGGTTCCATAACATTTAAAACACTCTTTATTTCGGGTTCTGCAGCCTCTAAATCAGTCTCAAGACATTTTTCCTGGACATCTCCTATTTTATCACTTATTTCTGGATGGAAAACAACTTGAACTTGTTCTTCTGAAATATTTTCATTAATTACACAATCAATGTTGGCATCCAAACTGCCTTGTGAATTAAAATTTTTCTCAGCAATTTCATCTTGTGGCTGTGCAGTATCTTCGGAAGCGTCTAAACTATTCGTTGTGTCTAATTCTACAAATTTTGGAGGTTTAATGACAGCATTTTTAAATGATCCTAGTAGTGGCCGGATATCTTTACCAGCGAGGTACAACCTGACGGTTTTTTCATCGACGAATTCTATCTGGAACCTGGTTGAACCTGTAAACGGAAACTTATATTTTATTAATGAGTTATAGGTGAATTATTTTTTATGCGAGGAGTACAAGTGCTGTGATTTTAAAAACATTTTTTTTTTTAGTGTTTTTATGAGTATTTGAATTTTATATTAAATGATTCTCACTACATTGTTGACAAATTATTGTAAAAATTAGTTTGATAAAAAGAAAAATACTCACAAAAAAAATAAAATAAAGTTACAGTAAAAGTTATATACATGAGTTAGTCAGTTATATACCGAATTTAAATATATTTGTGGGGTGTGATGATGCGGATTTTCTTTAGATTAATTTACATCTATAGAATGTTAGTTTGGTTAATTGGTGATTACCAAGCTGTAACCAAATGGTACTTTTCCAATCATTTGTTTTTGACAGAGTTGTAGGAATATTGTATTTTTCATTAATACGAGAACTATGACGTAAAATAACCAATTATGTCTGTCACAAGTAACGAAAAAAACTGTCAAGAACAAAATATAATTTAATTTGACAAAAAAAAATAAAAATAAAATTTTTATTTTACACATCTACTTACCAGTGCATATTTATAAGTAGTTGTATATGTTTTTCTTGATATCAGTTTGATGACTAAACATTGTCATATTTTAAGGGCAGCAGTTATACAGGGTGAATCGTAAGTTGATACTTTTTTTAACGGTGCACAGAAGTCTTTAAAATAAGCATCTTTTTCAAATAACTTTTTTCAAAACACTCAAAAATAAGACTAAAAAAATCTAAATCCGGACCTGGATTTGTGTATTAAAAGTTAAGATAAATCAGAAGTATGTTTATGGTTTTATCTATTTTGGCACAGGGTTCAAGAATGCTGGTTGATATGTAATTTATTAATTTATTTATTTACGGACAAGCCCATTTGAGAAATAAATTACAATTTTTAATTATAATGTAGTAAAATATATATGGTGCTGAAATACAAATGTGGTATAATTCATTACATATAGACTAAAATAGGTAAAGAATTACGACAAAAGACAATAAGGTTAAATAAAATATTAACATTAGACATTAAAAATTAAAGATCAAAGCTCAGTACTAGTAATTGCTTTATAAATATATGAAAGAGGGTGTTAAATATTTCAAGATCGTTATGAATGTTGGCTAATCTTAACATTCTTGGAATGCAGCTGCTAAAAGTATGGTTTAAACGATAAAAAGGTACATAAAATGTTTGTTGCTGTCGAGTTGAGCGGGTTGGAACATAAAGATTTATTTTTGTTAGAAGTTTAGAACAGCTGCATCTCCCATTGATAATTTTGAAAAGTAATGTCAGGTCTCTCTGTTTCCTCCTAGTTTCCAAAGAGGGGATGTTTAGAAATATCTCTATCAAACCATACTCGCAAAGGACACCGAATTTGTATTTAAGAAACTTATGTTGCACATTTTCTATGTGTCTGTGCGTTATGTAATGTGGAGACCAGACAGAAGAGCAATAATCTAGGTGAGGTCGGACTAGTGAACAATAAAGGACTTTAATTGAAGTTGTGTCAGTAAAATCATGTGTTAGCCTTTTGATAAAACCTAACATTTTCATGGGTTTATGGATAGCCTTAGGTATGTGTTGATTGAAACTTAAAGTGGGATCTAGAATAACTCCAAGGTCTTCAATTTGATTAACAGACTCCAAGATATGACCATTTAAATTACAATCAAAAGTAGTAGTTGGTACATGGGATCGATAAAAGCGCATGACATGACACTTTATGGCATTCAAGTCCATGCCATTTAAGACCAGTTTTATAGATTATCAAGGTAAGACTGAAGCCAGAGGGCATCATAAATGGTTTTAATAATTAGGAAAACTTTTAAATCACCTGCAAACAATAGAGCTTTGCCATACTGAAAACAATGAATGATGTCATTTATAAATAAGTTGAATAATAAGGTATCAAGGTGTGATCCTGAGGTAACCTGAAATGAGTTAGATTAGTGATGGTTTACTCTAACCATTTAAGTTCTGTTCGTAAGATAGCTACTAATCCATTGCAGTACGACCCCATTTATGCCATATTTATCGAGCTTTTGAAGAGAGAATGGTTGGCCCTGTCAAAAGCCTTAGAAAAGTCAGTGTACACAGAATCAATCTGTCAACCCTTTTCCAAAGTTTCAGACAGGAAGTCGACGTAGGTAACTAGAATTAATTCAGTCAATTTCCTGGCACAAAAACCATAATGATGATCTGTTATGATGCCAGAGCAGTCATAGGTAAGGTAGTCTGTTATAATGTTCTCAAAAATCTTAGGTATAGTACTGAGAATAGATATAGGTCGGTAATTTTTGACGTCTGACTTGCTACCCATTTGTATATTGGGTTGACATAAGATAGTTTCCAATAATCTGGAAACTCACCCGTGGCGATAGATTTATTGAAAATATAGAAGAAGACAATACGAAGCTGCAATTTCGGAGTAGGATGGGAGGAATAATGTCAAGTTTAGATAATTTCTCGTAAGTGGTCGAAATATGAATGTGGTAAGAGGAAACATTAAGTTTTGATTCAATATTGTTAAAATTTTGATTAGTGTAAACTGATGAAAAATGCTTGGCAAACAGATTTGATACTTCACTGCCACAAGAAGCAAAAAAGTCTTCAAGGTTCATATTATCAGGTATGGTGTTATTAGATCTTTTGGTACTTACAAAATTTTTAACATTACTTTTAACAGAATGTATGTAATTTGAATAGCATTCTCTGGAATTGTTTATATTATTTATATTCGCATACATTTTTTCATCGTCGCACTACGAATAGTATTAGTGCTTATCTAAAAAAATTGAGTACAGGTTATTGTGATTCAGTCGTGTATGATTTTAGTAGCATGTTTACTGAAGTAGTGAAAATTGTACAGTATGGTAGATTATGACAACAATGAACATGTTGCTTATTTATGGTGTCTTTAAAATACCAGTTGCTGCATCGTTGTTGTACAGTGAACACTTTCCCTTGCCATCCCATCCTAGTCTCAGAATTTTCAATAATCTGGTTCAACGGGCTAGGGAAACATGTGATTAGCGGGAACATCAAGGAGGACATGTAGGAAGACCGAGAAGACATAAAGTGCGTTTAGAACAACACAATTTAAATGTTAACAAAGAAGATCCAACAAGTAAGCAGGTGATTCCAGATTAGGTTGGACTAAGTCAAAGAAAATTGAAGACCAATGGTATCCCTTTCACGTTAAATGTGTTCAGGTACTAAGAAGATTTCCCCCGCAGAGTTGTTTTTATTAATGGTTCTTACAACAGCATGTACGTGATCAACATATTTCCCTGAAAGTTCTCGCTAAGGACGAGTCAACATTTGTCTGAAATGGATTTAACAATTTCCGAAATACGCATAATCACCATGCAATTGGGAGAAGCAATTTTTAACACCGATTTACCGTAAATGTATGGTCAGGAATTGTGAATGGATTACTACTTGGATTACCAGACCGTTCGAGGGGGCGAAATATCTTATTTGTTTACAAAATTATCTGCCTGGTCTTTTAGAAAACGTACAATTAAATATTCGGCAAGATATATGGCTTCTGCAGGATTGAGAGGCACTTGCTCATTTTAGACAGGAAGTGCGAGATATTTTAAAGACGAACACGTGTATTGGTCGAGATGGACTAGTTGTGTGGCCACCAGACCTAAATCTCTGATTTATTCTTGTGGGGCTACATGAAAACTTTAGTTTATAAAACGCCGGTAAACACATTAATTGCATGCATAGAGAAGGCTACAGAAACAATTAAAGGAAACCCGTTATGTTAAAGTGAATGGTGACAACTTTGAAGTTTCTTATTTTTGAGTTTTTATGAAAAGTTGTTAATTTTAATGACTTCGACTAAACACAGTTAAAAAAAGTATCAACTTAGGATTCACCCTGTATTTTACATTGTTTTAAAAAAATCTGCTTTCAGAAGTACCACTTGAAGTTATATTCAAATATATCTGAATTTCAATTCTTGAAAAATGCTGCAAGTTATCTTTCTTTTTGATATTGAAAACTAAAAAGATGCAAAATGATTAAATTTAAAAACGAACATTTCCAGTAGCTATATAACATCTGTTACTAAATAAAATTGCTTCTCCCCGTGCTTGCTTGATCAACTGTCAGCCATATCGTCGTCAATATCACAAAGTGACGTAACTAGAAAAATTGAAAATTGAGATAAGTGTATTATGTAAAAAAGTGTGCTCTACAATTTCACGAAACTGCATATTTTAATTTATTACATTTATTAAAATAGCACGTATCTAACCGGTGTATCTGATAATTTCACGAAGAGACGTAACTTTATAAAAAAAACTTTAAAACGTTCTCTTGCAAAGTTGTGAAAATCGAGTTACGTCACTTCGTGATATTGACGACGCTATATGGGCCAAGAATGGACTTCAGATGTATTTAGTTTGGACAAAAATAAGTTAATTTAAGTCAATTTACATTAATACAATTTTGCTTGCTTAAATAATTTTTTTTTTTTCATTTTTGATATATCATTCAATTATTTTTTGAGTAAATATAAACAAAATTTTGCGAAAGTAAGTGTTTTTGGGTGATACATTACAATACATGTACAGGGCCGTTTTAGACTGGCATGCTAATATAGTCAAAGAATACCTACACAAGAAGCGAAACTGAATGAGTTATCGTATGTACTAAAGCATGGGAACTTAATACATTGGGAAACGTATAAAAATTAATCAATTTTTGTTGTTTGGTTCATAAGAATTGAACAAATACCAAAGTAACAATGACAATACAAAAAATTCTTACTATGTTCTTTATATAAAATAGATTATTTTAATAACAAAATAAGTACTGTAGGTACAATAATAACAGTCACTATACAATAGCGTAAGCAAATAACCTGGTCATTCTGTAAATAGGGAATTTTGAGAACAATTGAAGACAAGTGGATAAATGTATGTCACATTTTTTCAAAAAATTATTTTTAAGGCCTATTATACTTAAAATATACCATATTTTTTGTTTGTGATAGTTCTAATTTCCAATTTCGGCTATTAATCAGATAGGAAGGTATATATATCGTAATGCAACTGTAAAACTTGAACCTTGATTTTCTCAAAATAATCTTTTTGTGACATGACACCTTTATCCACTCGTGTCTTTAATTATGGAACAGTAGTGCAAAGACCATTCACTGTCTATCAATCCCAAGAAGAGAGAAATGGTCGTTTTCATAAGGAAAAAGGAAGAAAATGGAATTAAAAGCTCTAGAGTTCCTAAAAATAAAACAAAATTTTGCAACAGAGGTGAAGTACCTAAGTAGCTCCTTTGACAACAAGTTAACATGGAACTCACACTTAGAAAACCGAGTCAAAAGAGCATACATTGCTTATGAACAATGCCACCGAACCGTGGGGCGCACCTGGGGTTTCTCCCACAGAGTCGTCACATGGACATCATAAGCCCTATGCTAACATAAGGTGCAGTTATCTGGGTACTGAAAATCCAAAAATTGACAGCTATCCGCAAACTAGAACAAATTCAAATAACAGCATGTCTCAACATAACATGAGCCATGAAAACCACACCAACCACAGCCATGGAAGTTGTTCTTAGTCTCACTCCTCTTGATATTTACATCAAGGAGGTTGCTCTAATGACAATGACACACCTCTGTATGGTTTGAATAAAAACTGATGTTTAGAATAAAAGAGCCGGAAGTGGCAGGTACGATTCATATCTACACCAACAGTTCTAAAACAAAACAAGGCTCAGGATGTGGGATATACTCCAATTCTTTGAACCTCAACATAAAGTTGGCCATGAGAAATGTAGCTCAAACCGAGCTCACTGAGATTGTCATAGCAGCAAAAGAAATCACCAGAAATAAAATCACTGGTAAGAGTGGTAGGAACAAGCTCATCCATACTTATGGCAGATATGCATTACTTACCCTGAACAGACTACGAATTTACTCAGGTTTAGTACTAGAATGTCACAAAGCTTTGGCAAGAGTATCCATCAACAATGTGGTGCTGATTTATTAGCCAAGAAGGCAGCCAACCAAATACTTTTTGGACCTGGCCCTTCTATTGGACTGACAACATATGTAATGACAGATCTAATTAAAGAATATTCCCTTGTGAAATTCAAGGAAATATAGGATGAAACCAGAAACTGCAGAGTTGCCAGAGAGCTTTTAAGTTATCCTGACAACACTACAGCAAACAAATACTTTACTATGACTGGACAGAATCTGCGCCTGATCACAGGTACTCGGGCTGGTCATTGCCAAGTACGGAAGCATCTCCATATGATAGGGCTGTCATAAACCGCACGCTGCAGGGCGTGCGAACAAGAAGATGAGACCATTGATCATATCCTCTATGATTGCCTGACGCTCTTATTTTTTTAGAAGATTTGTTTTCGGCGAGTATTGGCTAACACCGTCCGAATAAGAGAAGCACCTCTTGGCGACGTTGTCACCTACATTCAATCTGTAGACGGGCTCACGTGCTAGGAGGAGCCTATTATCTTAGTGAGGCCTACGTGCATAGGGTAACCCACCCTTCACACGTTACGTATCCAGAAGTACTGTAGGTAGCTGCATGCATTTCAATTGCATCCTGATAACAGTGACTTGGTTCCTCGGAATGAGTTTGTCATATATTTTAATTATTGTTTATTTGCGGTTTTAATTCGAATGGTTTAAAAAACAAAAAAAAAACATTTTAAATAAAAGACTAAGAAATTAAACGATGCATAATACGTAGTCGTAAATTATCATTATAGGTAATACTTATTTAGACATTTTAAAAATAAAACATTTACAGTCGGATGCAAAAACGTTCATTAAAATCAACGAAGAGCGCAATGTATTTTTTTTTTATGTAATAAAAATCTTAAAACTATCTAATTTCTAATTACTACTTAGTTAAATACAACTACTTAACTATACTGCAGTTTTCACAAAACGCTAATAATAATATACCAAACGTTGCTTTACATAAATTGACAGCTATATTTGACGTTAAACCACCTCTAAAACACTGAGAAAACTTGGCAGTTTTTTGTCCACAAATCGCCCATTTAGTTTCGCTTCTTGGGTAGGTATTCTTTGATATAGTAATTAGAGAGATATTGCAATTTTCTATAACGTCAGCCACTAATAGTAACAACGTAATCAGAGGCAAATAAATTCCATGCTAAAATAAGACATTAGAGTCCTTGTCCTTATACATATTTCTAACCTCATTTTAAAAATTTTAAATTAGAGTTCATCTTTTTTGTTTATAATAGTATATAATATGGAAGAGACATTAGAAATTACCATTTTAGATAACGATATTTAATATTAAAATTTTTCGAACTGATACGAATGTTGGCGAGCGCACCCGAAAACTATAAAGTCGCCACTAACTGATGTCCTTAAACATCCACAATTAAGAACAGGCACAATCTATATTAAAGTCAGTTCTAGAATGTAAGTGATATGCGCATGCTCAGAAGTCAAAATAAGAGCGGCACTAATAAAAAAGTGAATTTGCAGTAACTCTCTATTAATTCAGATTTTTTTAATAATTTAAAAAAGCATTAAATTTACTTTAAAATGGGTAAGTTTAGAACGCCATGTACACGTAACAAACAAGCTGGTATTCGTTTGTATCACAAAAAAAACGGAATTACAGTAATAATATTGAAAAAAAAAAAAAAAAAAAAAAAAAAAAAAAAAAAAAAAAAAAAAAAAAACATATTTTCTCTACCCTGTAACTTCTTGCAAGCAAAATTGTACTAAGGTAAATTGACTTAAATGAACTTATTTTTATTCAAACTAACTACATCTGAAGTTTGGCCCAATCTTTACTGAACACCCTATATGTTCATAAAACTACTTTTTCAGCTACTATAATCACTCTGGATATTAAATTAAATCTAGACAAATACGTATTTAACTACAGATAATAAAGGAGTTCAATTATGACCCGATTTATTTGCCATCTCCGAAAGTAATACATTTGGCATGGTTGACGTAATAGGGGAGCCCAAGATGGGATTTTAAGATTCACTCAAACGCGACAGATTAATATAAGAGGGGATACCTTGCAACCTATTAAGTACCTCCACCATTATAGTTATTTATGTAGAGCCGTGCGTCTAGGACAGCTTATCAGAATAGTAAACAAAAATAGATTGTTAGAAATACTCGAGCGCGTCAGATCAAGGTAGTGGGTTAATTATATGCTGAAAAGTGTGCATATCAATAATCTGAGGGTTACAAACTTGCAAAAAAACGTCACCTCGACATTCTCGAGCGAGGTCGATTTTTTTTTTTATTTTGAAGGAAATAGTTCTAGGATAAAGGAAAAATATAATCTGCCGATTTTCACAAGCCAAAGTAATATAAATAGTCAATAAAGTTTAGTGCGTGCAGATACAGTAAAGCATGTATTCTACAGTCCGGATGGACATATGTCAATGAAAAATTGGATATGACCTGGTTCGTTGGTGATCAATTACCCAAAAGCTTATGAAGATGTAGTCATAACACCTGATATTCTAGGGTATTCTCCAGAATCAGCTACGAGTATATGTTCTTTTCAATACTTTAATAACACTTTTTATGAAAAAATTCAAATATTTCCGTGTATTATATAGATTTCTTGTTACAGATATGCAAGCTGTAGATGACTTTAATGACGAAATCGAACCAGATGATTTGACAGGTGAAGATGAAAATTAAAAAAATAAATAAAATAGATATTTTATTTGCATTCCATTTTTCCTACGTTTAATTTAAAAATATTAGTTTAAAAACAGCATGATTTTTTTTAAATCATCAGATTAAGAAAATTTCTCCAGATAACTGTTACGATTATAGATCTGTACATCTAGAACATCAAGTTAAACCGTGTATATGATAATCTGAAGCGCTTGAGTATGTCAAATCGGCAGTCTTTCGGATTCACTTAACATCCCTTCCAAAAATCTGACGCACTAGAATATATTTTTTTTTTTTCATTTTCTACCCTCCTATACGACCAACAACACCATGCAAACCAGCAGATTAACATATATCCGTTATCAGAGAGACGTGGGGCATATACACTATTAATATCTGACGCGCTCGAATATTTCCATGTGACTGTTTTTCTTACATTTTTGAAAACCTGTAGACCCTCCCCCATCGGTGAAAGGGTATACGTCACATAACTTTTTTTCTATCATCTATTCTTTAAAATCGAATAGGTCTCCACGACGCTCGAGTAAATCGCCATTTAGCATCGTGAACTCCCTTACTATAATAAAAGTGAACCATGATGTCCACGGAAGAAGCAAGAAAATATATGAAATATAATCTTCCATCATATTTGTTGGTTAATAGGAATCTAATTTAACAATTTCAATTAAGATAACAATAAAAAATTGGATCGGAATATTTTTAACGGCATTGATGTGAAATTCAGACATATGAGAATAAAACCCAACAGCTAATTGAATGAAACTACGCACGTGTACAACAGACGAATCACAAAATAAATGGAACTTCTGTCAGGTCTGCACAATTTATTTCAATAATACAAATAATACATAAAAAAAAGATTAAATAAATCTCAAAGACAATAATAAAATGGAATTATATTAGTTACAATAATAACAATGTAAATACCTAACAAAAGCACTTAATCAGAAAGTACATAACAATAAACTAAAACAGTTTCTTCTCAATAAAAAAAAGTAGACATTTCAGGGAGGACGGTTATCCATTTGTAAATTTACAAAGTAGAAAAATTAAGGAACAATAACTCTCTATAATATCAATAACAATAAAAGTATCATAACGTCTATAAAAATACTTATAAATTTGTTATTCTGTTTCTAGGACTAATAGTGATTAAATATCATTGAATATTTATAACTTTTAACAAAAAGTGAACATGCACAGATAATTGTTCATAATAAACTGGAAACCATACTCCATAAAACAAAAAGTAAACAACGAAATATCTATCCCTAAATACCTTGTTCATTTAACTCCTCGAATTTCTCTTTTGCCTCTTCATCCAACACTTGTCCGTCCAACGGTTCCAAAGCAACTTCGACATTTTCGCCGTTCTCCCTTTCTATGCTCAATTTCTCCAACGTTTCGACCTCTTTGACCAATCCCTCTTCCGTAGAGGGCAACAACATAGTAGTTACGTCTTGTCCGTTTAATAACAGTTGTACTACGGATGTTTCACCTGTACTGATTTTCTTGACAGTGAATATGGCTTGACCATCGGCCGAGATGTCTGAGAATTTGGTCGCTGCTTCTGGAGACCACATAGAAATCCCCTCGTTTTTTTGTAAACTGCATTTCAACGCCAGAGGAGCTGTTATAACTAAATCTTCTGGTAACTGCCTTAGGCTCGAACTTGTACAGCAATTTCCATAATCGATAAACAAGAGCTCGATTCCGGCAACGGTATTTGACAGGATTCTTGCGCGGTACCACATTTGATCATCGGGGAAAAGGGCGGCGCACAGCGTGCCTGGAGTCAGCTCCTCGAGTTCTGGGAATGATTCTGCATTACTGAGTTGTTCTGCTATCCATTCTAGTTCGTCAACGCAATTTTCTAGTTGGATCCAGAACTCTGAGGGTGAGTTCAAGTGGCTGACAAAACCGGTCTGAGAAAGATGTACGTCAATTATTATTAATTTTATTGAATAGAATTTTAGAAGGATCAGCCAAAAATCAACCTTAGTTTCCTCAAACATCAAAAACATACTCAATTGAAAAAAAAAATAAAATTCATTTGGGAATTTCCAAATAATTCATACACACTTATTTTTATACAAAAAATACTACAGAGCAGCGTTTTTAGGAGGAAAATTTACATTTCATCTGTGGTTTTGGAGATATAACAAATACTACAAAATTACTTATGAGACTTCATTCTTAATTTTAACAATTGAAGGGTACAGGGGTTAAAAGAGGAATGAAAAGTAGTTTATGAGAAAAACGAATTTAAAAATTTATGGATTTTCATTTAAAAAGATTCAGAATTAAAACATATTTACAAGTACATATATGCATGCACGATTACTTATTTTGTGTATAACGACTAGACCAATGAGATTGCCATTAGTGTAGGTAAAAATAATTTATGAGTGCTACCATGTTGATATGAAGAGGGAAAGATAAGAAATGAAGAAAGATAGACAACAAGATAAGGAAGTAATTAAGAGAGAAAAACAACAAAATGGGGAAGAAATTTAAAAAAAAAACAACAGGAGAAGAAAAGAACAGATAATGAACAAAATTGATGAAATTGAAAAGAACATTAAACAAGATATAAAAAAGGGACAAAGAGGAAACGAAACTGAAGGAATTAGTAAGAGAAATTAATAATAATGAAAATACGTGTGGCACGCGGGGACTGCCGCGGTAAAGCTATTGCATAGCATTTTTTATCAACTTATGCAATTATAATTATTTATTTATGCAGTATTTTTTTTTTCTTTGATATTAAGGTAGTTCACTCGCGACAGTCGTACATAAAAATAACGCTTAATGGTGAATACCAATAGTTCGAGATTCTCAATTCTAATCAATTTTATTTTTGTAAGAGATTGTACAAAACACATGTAAGCTTATATACATGGATATGTTATGATTTTAATAAATCCATCCGGCAACCTCATAAATATAGCAATGGTTTGCTATAGAAATTTGTGACTTGCTCACATTAATTTTAAGGGTTTGTTTTGATTCAAACAGAACCGCTGATTTCAGTTCTCCAAGACAGTGGACGAATTAATTTTTCAAGAAAACGTCGCGAGGTTATAACAACCTCTTAGCTGTTCGAGTGTTACTTTGCTACAACGCGTTGATTGCAGCGTATACAATGTTGCCAAGTTGTAATAATTTTACGCAACTACGCGTCGATTGCTTTAAAAATATTTTTATTTTAAAAATCTATATCTTTTTACTAAGACGGTCAAAAAATTCAGCGTTTCTTTAGAAAATTTTATAACTTCTTGATTTACATTACATTAGTTTTTAAAAAATATGGTAAGAACCGTTTTCGAGATATCTTGAAATAAATGCATTACTTGCGTACATGAGAGGTTTCAAGAGTGTTAATTATGCACATTTTGATTGTTAATATCTCGTTGCACAGACGGTCAAAAAATTTAATTTTTTTTAGTTACATAAAAGACACTTTCATTAACCATATATTTCAATTTTATTGAATTCTTAAGAAAAGTCGTTTTACGAGTGAACTACCTTAATTCAAGTTACACTTTTTGAGCGTGGTGACCGATAAGAAAACAATTTTTTTTCTTTTATTGAATAAATCGTCGGTCTAAAGCACACTTATCGTATCTCCAAAAACCCATTTTGTGACAATCGCAAATTTAAACTTTAGCGAGGTGTACTAGAAAGTGTAATTAAATGCCTTAATTCTCAGTTTTAAATTTGAATTTATTGTAGTTTGGTGGGTGTTGGAGCTACAATGTTTGTGCCCAAAAAAAAGAAGGCTAAAATGCGAATTGGTACCCAGATCGTTATAACATTAAATTTGGAGTTACAATATGTGTGCTTTAGATCGACGAAATGGGAAGTTAATATTGTTTAAAATATTTTTATTATCTTACAATACATGTAGGTTATTCAGGAATTTTTATCATTGAAACTATAGGTTTATGGTAACTGAAATAAGAAACATAAGTTTGAGACTTGATATCCTCTAAATATCTGGAAAATACCGCGTCAATGGTGGTCCCATATTTTGTTGTGGATTCTTGTGGATCATTATTCATTTTCAAATTCAATTTTTCCGAAATTGTGTCTAAAAGAGATAGAATCAGTTATGAGCAGTTAGCAGCTAGTCTACACGCATGCACACAAACACCTTGCCGAAGTCTGCCGAACTGAAACGACGTTAGACTGCACGGCTTTAAACGCCGCACCGCTGTGCCGGTCGGAGTGGGGGGTGTTAGGTTTATTTTCGTTACGGAATTTCTTTTTCGATTTGTAGATTTTTAGAATTTTTGATTTTTAGAATTTTCGGTTTTTCGATTTTTCGGTTCTTCGATTTTCTTTTATTGAATAAATGAGAAGTTAATATTGTTTAACGCCGCACCGCTGTGCCGGTCGGAGTGGGGTGTGTTAGGTTACGGAATTTCTTGATTGGGTCGCCGCGCTCAAAGCCCGCGATAAAAGCTATGCAATAGCTTAATAATGACAGGGAATGAACAAAGAAATAGAAGAAGAAAGTCAAGAGTTAAAACAAGGCGAAGACGAAATAATTAACAGATTAAAACGAAAGTAAAATATAGGCAAGAATCGAAGAAGATAATAAAGAATAGAGGGCTGACAGAAAAGTAAAGAGTGAGGATGAAGGTGAAAGGAAAGTAATAAAATTTAGATGGGCGACAGAAATATAAAATGTTTAAACTAGCTGAGACCACGAAAATAGAAAGGTCAATATTAAGTGTAAGAGTGGACATATGAAAGAGGAAATGAAGTCTATATCGGTAATACTAAGAAAAAATTAAAATTAAAAAAAGTATCAATAGTTTTTGCATAAGAGTAATTTAGAGAAGAACTGTTTGCATAAAAGTAATAGAATAAAGGAAATGAATAGTTTCATGGATTAAAATGAAAGAGAATATATGATGCATATGATTGATTTGTATAATAATAAGTAAATGTGGTATATGAAATAATAGTGAGTAATTTGGTTGGTAATGAATAATGCGGTATAAAGAAAATAATGATATAAAACGATATTTAAAATAATATGAGAAAATAAAAAGAGAAAATGAAGATGATAAAATGTATGAAATAGGAATTATAAAATGTAAAGATATTTTGAGATGGAAAAGATAGACGATTGAAGATAGTATGCACAAAATAAATACATTAAGAATATTATAAATTATGAAGATATTTAAGAGAAAATAGGGGATATTTAGAATTAATAAAATTGGTGTAAATATGAGCATTTTTGATTAAAAATAGCCTGGACTGAATATAGGGCTGGTAAGTTGTGTTTATTTATACATTATATTGTATAAAATATACGTTTTATTAGAAAAAAGGATGAGGGAAAGTCAATTTAAGTCAAGATCTTAAGACTAACATAATCAATGCAGGTGTCTAAAAATTCAGCTTTTACCTAATTTTTTATGCACATCTTCAGCGTCAAACCACTAAACTAATATATTTCTCCTTTTGTAACCCTCCAATACTATTAAATATTAAAATTATACTTAATATTGAACACTGTTTACGCAATTGAGAAGGCAGAGCACGAATAACACTTTCCATTATTGATGTTATTCAGAGGATAGCAGCTATCCACCTAATTAAATAATCAAACACGGTCTATTAGACTAAAACTTTATAACACCAGATTCGCCATATTCTCTCCAAATTACCAATTTTTCAAAACGCTTTTTAGTTGGCTATATCCAGTAAGTATTGCAGATCAGTGAGTACGACTCACTTGAATTCAGTTCATAAAAATATGGATACCTTAGTATTATAGAAGTTATTTATGTAAAAAAATAAGGTGTATAAATATGTAAATTTTATTTATCTCTCGTAAATATTAATTTTCTAAACCTCTAAGACAGGTGCCATTTAAAAATCTTGCAATTTAACGATTTCCCAGTACCCTACCTTTAAAGTTTATAACAAAAAATATGTACATGTAGATAAAGGTTTTCTTAAAAAAAAATGTAACCTTTATCTACAAATATATATTAGTTTCTTTTATAAAAATTAAACTGTAATAGTTCATACAATGCTCTGAAGCCAAGTAAATACTCCTAAGAAAATAAATAGTTTTTTTATTATTAAATTGTCTGCATACCTGATTGCCTTCAGTCGCTTTCGTAGCACTCTTGGCGAAATTTTCCCTAATTAAAGCTTCTCTAATATTGATGCCGTCGGTATACAGATCGACGTAAGTGCACTTTTCGTCCTGTTCGTAAAATTCGGCCGTCAAAGTACCGGCATTGGATAATGTTTCAAAAAGTGTGCATGCCATGCTGCTCCACTCTTCCTCAATGGGTTGAATTTTTAGAGCACATCTTGTCGCGTAGATTGCCAGGGACAACAGCTTGAAAAAAAAAAAAAAATAATAATGACAATTTTCTGACTCAGCTCGAAAGCTATTTAAGAAAGTGTTTTTAGATCACCTCCTTACCAAGTGCAACAAAGAGCTCTCATAACATTTAGGTTTTTACTCACTTTTGTCTCTAAATAATGGGCCCGTTCACTTTCATTTTTGAATGTGAATTGATTATATATTTATAAAGATATTAAACTCTTTTGTCTGGTGGTACTTTTCCCGTAAAGATATTTTTGCTAGAAGTAAGGGAATTCCCATAAAATTCTTTCAGTGACTCATTGCGTCAGAAAATCCCTAATTCCGTTCACGTCTCGTATCGGTTATGCTGAAAGACGGCGAGGTTGTCGGAAGTATCCCTAATATAGCATTTCTGCATTTATATGTAATTTAAATAGTAAAATTCCATTATTTTTCTAAAAATCATGAACTTATATTTTCAGATTTAAAGCTGGGAGCTTATTTTTTACTTTTTAATTAAAACAATTATTATTACTCAGGCTGAAAATTAACCAGACCATAATCAAAAAGTAGAAATTTGATTTGCAATATTTATCTGGTAAACGTGGCAACGTTGCATTTATTTCTAGAAGTGTGTGTAGACAACACTATTTAGAAGTACTTACAACGTTGTCACGTTTACCAGATACATTTTCTCAAATAAAATTTCGATCTGGTAATATTCAGCTTGAGTAATACTAATTGTTTTTATTAAAATTTAAAAAAGGTAAGCCTTCCAGCTTTATCTGAAAATATAAACACATTATTTTTAAAAAATAATATTTTTTTATCATTTAAATTTCTTTAATAAATGCAGAAGAGGAATGGTGGTGCAATGATACATCCGACAACCGCGCCCTTTTAACTATTAACCGATACAAGACCTGAAGGGAATTAGGGGTTTTCTGACGCAATGAGTCACTGAAAGAATTTTATGGGAATTCCCTTACTTCTAGCAAAAATATCTTAACGGGAAAAGTACCACCAGACAAAAGAGTTTAATATCTTTATAAATATATAAATAATTCACATTCAAAAATGAAAGTGAACGGGCCCATTGATATGAGCAGTCCATTTTAAATTCTTATGGATAAACATACCTAAGTATTTAGTAGTATCAAACCAATGGATAGTTTGATGGTTAATTAAAATACTAGCAGTAATAAATCTGGTTTGACCTTTAGTAAATAAAATAGCTTTAGATTTATTTGATGACAATTTAAAATTATGGTTAACAAGCAAATCTTGGAAGACAATAAAAAACTCATTTATGCTTATAATAATTATATGATCTACATTAACTCCAGTAGCCAATAGGACAAGATCATCTGCATACATAGGACAAGATCATCTGCATACTGAATTCATTTGAATTTTTTAGGAAGGATACTACATAAAGAAACGGTATAAAGATTAAACAAAATGGGACTAAGAGGTGAGCCTTGTGGGAGACCTTGACTTGTATATTGAGGTCCGTAAATGTCTCCATATTGTCTCTAATATATAAGGCCCTCTGATTCAAAAGGCGGATATCAGATTGACTAGATCAGAGGATACTCCCAACATCAATCACAATGCTATAAAGAAGAGATATATTAACACTATCATATGCCAATTTGATGTCTATTTCTAAAAAGTCAAACTTTTGACACTTTCAAATTAATTTATTTTTAAATGTCTCGATTTAGTAAAATTATTAAATTAATAATCAAAATATTGATAATTTATATGAAGAAAACACACTAATAAATACCGTTAACAGTAAAAAATATATATATGGAAACTAAAATTTTATGTTAGAAGAGATGTGTTAGATGCAAATGGAAGTATTTATAATCTAACTTTGATACTGAAGGATTGGGCAGTGAAGTTGAGAAAAAAAGATGATACTGACTTAAAGAATGTAGTCAACAATTTATGGAATGTACAGTCAAGACTTTATGGACTGTAACTAGTAAGTTACTTTTTATTAAATAAATGAGTTAAAATATTGCAAAAATATTTTGACCGTGATTAAGATTTATATTACCCTACAAAAGTTACGTTTCGCTAACGCAAGATGGAGTTACGATAGCACAAAAATTGTTGAAAACTAGCGCTAAACATTATAGTTTTCTGTAACTACAAATATTGCTAATTAGAGTTGGTGCGTGAAGCAAAAGAGGGCAACACTTGATATAGCTATTACAGAGACGGAACAATATACGTTGTTGCCAAGTATATACACAGAGGTATCTACTGTTCTAGTTGTCACGTAAATATTGTTAAGCGGCGGAGGGTTAAAATCGCGTAGTTTAGATTTTCTTTGTCATTTTATAGATACAATAGTTATTGTGTTAGTTCTCGAAATAGTAGTTTTTGATTTTTAGATTTAAATGGCTTAGGTTGTCTAAAAATCGTCCAAGGAAAACGAGTTATTCTCAAAAAGAAAGTTTAATATGTTTCTAAAGTAAAAATTATCCTAAGAGAAATAATAATATTTTACCGATTTTTTATTTATATACGCCGATATCATAAAAACTGTGCAAAAATTTGTAAAAATGTATTCTTGTTTATTACTAGATAAAAACTTAAGGATTCTAACGATTGTAAAATCATAATTTTATCTAAAATAATAAGAGAGATAATTAAAAGACACTAGGGCCATGTCAGCATTTTGACGAGCGTACCGTAGATTCACAATGAAACCTTTTCGATGCTGGACCAAATCAATTTTGTATACATAATACGTACATCGGCCTAATCGGTTAACTATTCAGCTGGGTTACGTTTAAATTTATATGATTAGTAGTCTGTACGGTGTACACAGCCAGACTGAGCAAAATTCAAGATACAGAGAAAAATAGTATTTTTATTTTGTAATATGATTTCAAGGAGAATTTTATTTTTGAAATATACATATATTATATTTTAAAAACTTTACCAATAGTTTCGGATATTTTAATACTGCTTACATACGGTTTTAAAACTGGCACCTACTTCCCAATCTGGAATGTGATAATCTTACTGTGAAGTGATTTTTATGTTGGTAATATAAACAAACAGTCTCTGGGTGCATACGCCATGGAATATCTAAATTCATTAGTCAGTTCGTTTTTTGCTTTAATTTGTATCAGACTTAATTTTTAAAAAGATAACTTCTTGTGAAATAATTTTTTCCCATATTAACCAATATAAATTATTAGTGTTTTAAGTTTTGGACATTTATTTTATATTTTAGATATTAAAAGTTATTAAGAACGCAGATAAAATGCCCCGATTATTTCCGAAAAAATCTCGTCGGGGTTGGAATTTACGAAAAACTGATTTGTAAGTTTTTGAGATATTATTTATATATGTATAACGCTCGGTCATAGAAATATATTACTAAAGCTTAAAAATCTATATAGGTATCTAGAATTTTTTTAATATTCAAACAAACACGGTGTGTGACAAAATTCGCATAATTTTAAATTATTACAAAACATCGAATCAAAATATTGTGAAACAAAATATTAAGAGACAAACATCAAATAAAGAACTTTTTAATTGTTTTTATGAATCAGGCCAATCAGCTGACTGGAGCCATAATTTCAAATATATAGTTTATAAACCATACACAGTATGATTAAAAAAAAGAGGAAAAACGTTATTTTTTTCTTTTCTCGACTTATATTTTAAGATATATAGCCAGTTTATAAACCATATACAGTATGATTCAAAAGAAAACAAGAAACACGAGTAAATATTACTTTACCTTTCTTGACTTTAAAATTTCGACAGTCAAATTGCGTAATTTTTTACTTTACCTACTTTGAGTTTACTAATAAAGTGTAAAAGTTATAATTAATGAAGCATAAAACTTGGTAATAACAAATATATATGAAAAATTAAACTCGTTTTCTTACCATTCCAGAGGAAGAGTTTTTTTCTCACATATTAAAGATAAAAAAAACATTTACAGAACGGTAGTAGACAGTATTAAATTCTATATTTTAAAATTTGTTTCCAATATGCAGGGTGTTCGATAACTTCAGTCTGAAACAAAATTCTCTTTTTTAAATGAATCATCCTGTATTTTATATTATATTTGAATTACCCTTGCTTTCTCCATTATTATCATATCAAATAGTATAGGATTATACAAGGTATTTCACACGCTATAATCAGTTTTATACAAAAAAGGTATTGATTTAAATTTTTTAAATTTTAAATTTTTTAAATTGACTACCCTTTTTATTATAACACCATTCAAAAGTACCCTTATTTAAAAATACTTTCATTTAAGTTAAATATTATTTATATACCTAAAGTTAATATTTTTTGGAGATTCTTAGAAATGTTGAGTTGGACCTTTGAAAACCATCTTTAGATCTCCCTATTTGGTCTAACTTTTTTCTCCGCCTCTGAAAAATATGAACAAGGTGTCATTCAATTCTAAATAGCGTGTAGACGATTTTTGTAAAAAATCAAGAGCCGATTGCAAACATTGCAAAAGTTATAAACAATTAACTAAAAAAAATATGGTTTGGTTTTTTGCACATATATCAAAAACTATGTGACCTTTTCCAAATTTGAGAAAAGATTCAAAAAGGGAAGGAAATTTCCCATCAAATAACCTACCTCCCGGAACTGTAGGATCAATAATTATAACTTTCTTAGAGGGTTGAAAATGCGACCGAAAACGGAGACTGGCTTGCGTAAGCTCCGCCCACTGTGGACCTTAAATGAATACATATTATTTAAATTTATTTAATATAAAAATTATGAATTGAAAAAATTCAGGCATATACTGGATAGATGAATAAACAATAATCCACGAACAAAAAATTTTTATCGCGTTTTTCTATTATGCATTAGTTAATTAACAATTTTTTCCTACTTGAACATGCAATGTGGGATAATTTTTAAATAATAAATCTGATATTTTTCCTTTTTTGGACCAATTTTTGAACGGTCTCAGAAGAAACTCCCGTTAGAAAAATAAAAAAAATATTGGGTATAATATATTTGCTCGTACATACAATATGTTAACTTTCCCATAAATGCACTTAAAGAACGGTATATAATAAGCGATGCTATTTTTTTGACAGAGGTAGAACAGTCCGCGCCAGCCCACTAGTGACAGAGGTGTAACGATGCGTCTAATCACGGCAGGCAGTCAGCCGATTTACGAGAATCTCTCCTTATTTTTTTTTTCTAATGCAAATATAATTAAGTGGCTCATCTTTATTTCAAAGGATTCATGTGTTAACGCACTTTATGTATCACAATAAAATTTCCAAATTTCCTTTTTTTTTTTCTATGAGCGTTTGCATACCTACATACGACAATCACGTCCCGCCTTCCATTATTATTTGTAAACAGTCAGTGCCCAGATTTATGTTCGTAGATTTAATGACAGTTCTCCATTTTTTTTCTTCGATTCCTCATAATTCATCAATGTACATAAATAATTAAGCTACACTGTTGTCTGTAAAACAGATAACGGCTACGCATAATAGGGACTCTCTAGCTAATAGACATAAAAAACAAGTTTTTTTTTGATTGTCTCAAAACGATTTCGCGTTGTAATGCGTTTATCTAATTGTCACAACTTTTAAACATTATACATTTTTATATATTATACATATTAAAGAATATGTACAGTTCTTATGGAATAAATATTTAAAACATAAATATAATATATTTTTTTACAAAAAAATTGAACATGTCTATTAACAATGTTCTTTGTCGTCGGATATCCGTATAATCAATTAATAATCCCATAATTAATTATTATGTTTGCTGTTATATTAACCATTCTGTAATATCATATATTCTCTGATATGTAATTCGATTGGCAACATCGTAAAAATTTCGCCGGTCACGATACATCCAAGTGGGTAGATTTAGAAACGTTAATTCAATATATATTCCTAGCAGCACCAACTGGACTAATGTTTTAGGTTCCAAATTTAAAAATATTTAATAAATTAAAACATTTTTATTCACTTTTTACGATTATTCAGTGTTTAGAATAAATCTTAGGTAGTGTGTAAAGCAACAAAAAGTTATAATAACAGGAAATAGACTAATTTTGTACGTTTATAAAAGTTTTAACGATAATTTGTTGTGAAATAATAATAGTATTATTATTTATAAAAAAACTGTAAGTTTAAAAATTTTAGAAAAATTCTCCCAGTATAACAATGACATAGAGATCACATAGAACAATTTTGAAAAAAATTTGATGAAAGATAACTTTTTTACATACTTGAGTTTTTGAACAAAACATTTTTTTTCTCAAAAACGGCTTACCAGATTTTTTTCAAAATTTGTCCATGAGTTACTTATTTGATGAGTAAGTTAGGTGAATTTTTTGAAAATTTTTGAACATAAGATTAATTTTTTGGTTGGGTAAGATAAACCTTAATACAAATTAATACAAATAATTTTTTTTTCAAATACCTCGAGCAACGTGATTTCGGTAAGTGAAAAAAAAAATATTTCGAATTATCGCTGTCCTTGGAATATTACTGAAAACTAACCTTTGGTGGTAAAGTCTTAACTTTGGTGGTGTTGTTATCGATAACATCGGTGTTACCAAAATCAATAAATCTGACTGTTGTAATGTCTTCATCGGCATCTAAAACTTCGGCCCTGTACCACTGCTGGTCTGCAGAATATGGCGCGGCACAAAGTGACCCGTGAATAGGATTCTCTAGAACCTCTAGTTCAGGTACGTTTTCTTGAAGTTCCGCTTGTAGGGCATTGATCTCATCGATGGCTTCATAGAACTGAAGATAAAAGTCGCTAGGGGTGTCGATGTGGCTCATAATAACCTTTAAAGACGATTTGAAACATAATAAACTATTAAGGAAGCAAAAATAAAAAAAAATCTACAATCACTATCCAAAGTAGGCTTTTGCGTTTCGAAATCCAAAACCACAAAGTTGACGGTTTCCGCAAACTGACATTAAGTGACAGTTTTGTCACTCGCCGGGCGACAATGTTAACAGCTTTGTTGCTCGCCTAATTTAAATTAGCTATAATATAATATTTCTTTTTAATAAATTATTTTCATGTTATCTGTACGTAGTGTGATATTTTTTGTTTTAATATCCAAGTTGACATTGACTTTGAATATTTACTCCGTTTTTCATGATTAACGTAGATATAGGCAACACATTATGCCCTACTTATGACAAATTTTCAGTTTTTATATCCATTTCTTAACATAATGTTATCGTAGAAAAATCTTGTGTGCATTTTGAGCGAAAAGTTCATTGCCGCACACTTTCTGTCTCAAGCAGCAAAGTATCACTTTTCGCTCTTAATACACAAATAGCTATTCTTTACTTACCATATTGCCAATCATTGGTTCGACATTTTTTTCTTCCTCAAGAGGAACGGAAATTGGCGCCTCATTTTCCATCACAACAGTACTTTCCGTGTTTTCAGTAAGTTCGTGTAAATTGTCCGGTTTTTCAATGCTGCTGGTTGCAAATCCAGTATCAGTGCTTTCAAGTGATTCTATAACTTCTGTTTCCGCAACTGCAGCTGTATGAGAAGAGTCCAAAAGTTGGAGTGTTCCTTCCCATCCTGCCTCGCCGAAATATATGTTAGCTGTCACATTTTTATCAATAAAAGATTCAGCACCAGAGGAAATGTTAACCTAAAAAATTAATAGACAAAAAATAAATAAAAACCTTGAAAAAATAAAATGATTAACTATCTATTCGGACCAAAAACGATTACCTGTAAACTCAAAATGTTGATATTCAAAAACTTTGTTGCCAATTCTCTAAGTTCGACAAAAGCCACATCTTCTGAATTTCCGTAATCGACATAATTGACTGTAGCTTTTTCATCGTCAAAACTGATGACTTTCCCTCTATACCAGTTACCGTCTTCACTATGAATGGCATAAAGCATACCTAAAAATACAACAAGTTTTGACAATAAATACAAAACATAAATGACTTTAGTATGAACGTACTAAAAGAGCTCCACATCAAAACAAGAGCTAGTTATTATTTTAAGTTCAAAGATTGGTCGCATTCTAATACAAGAATGGTTTTCAACTGGAGTGTCAAAACCACTCCTTAGGAGAAATTTAATGAAAGTGAATTATATGACTATTGACCTAAAAGAAATTCACCTTGATAGAATAGAATTTTATTTACTGTTACTGCAACAAATGATTAATAGCAGGTCACAACAGAATATAACGTGATAAAATTTAATTTAAACTAATTAAAGTAATCTAAATATTCTGTGGCAAAAGGAGTTAACCCCTTACCGCATACTAGCCCATATATGGCACAAAGCGTATTTAGTCTATTTATAAATTGTGTGTATTTATAAACACACTCTGTGACGTACAGATCATTACTTTGATAAACCATGGCATGGGTATAATAGCATATATATTTAAATCTTTTTTTAAGCAAATAAAAAAAAACATGCGGTAAGGGTTAACCCGATTCTAAAAAAACTAATCTAAATTACTAATGAAACATACATTCACTTACACACTCATAAAAAAAATACATTCACTTACACACTCATAAAAAAAATACATTCACTTAAGACCGGAGTATCCCTGTGTATGTGAAGACCAAAAGTTAAATTGGCTGATTTTCGAATATACAGTATTTAAAAATCTAATTTTTGGCCAAATTAACTTATGTCGTCTTACTATCGAAAATTGATAAATTTATTATTTTAAATAAAAAACAATCATTTATAACAATTTCAGTTTATCTCAAAGGTGCCATTTAAAATTATTTAAACCTCGATTTCAAAAAAATAAGAAATATAAATAGTAAGATGTAGTGCCTCAGTTGTACTAAATACCTTCCTACCATAGAAAGTTTCATACATACACTCGTCACCTTTCAGGCAACCTTCATTATGTGGCAGCCTTGAAAATTTTGTATCTATAACATGTGGAGGATGACCCCACGGCACTTACGCCTCACTAGAGCGATTGTGCATTCTCCTAATATGATAGGCCCCTCTTAGCTCGTGAGCCAGCCTACAGATTTAATGTAGCTGATAACATCGCCAAGAGGTGCTTCTCTTATATCGGCCGGTGTTAGCCGATACTCGCCGAACACAAATCTACTAATAAATGGGAGCATCGGGACAATCATAGAGGACAATTTCAATTTCCTACCTTTAAAAAATCGGTACTTCCATACAAACTTTAAACCCCCGTTTCCACCCTTAAAAGGTAAAAATCCAAAAACCCTGAGACACGTCATTATTTATTTATGCTCAGTAGCTGTATTTAATATTTTCATGTTTCACTACCACTATGCAAAAAATCATGTCTGTCAAAAATGAATCTATCCCGCGGGAACCGTATATTTTTCCGGGATAAAAAGTAGCCTATGTACTATTCCAGACTATAATCTATCTTCGTGTCAAATAAATAAATCCAGATTCATCCAAACTTTCGCATTTATATATTAGTAAGATTAGTAAGATATGTAAAAAATTATGCTGGCTTAGAAATTAGATTAGATTTCGGTACGACTGTAGGCCATGTAGCCTTCCCACTTCGACCTTGTCTAGTTTGGTTTCTTGTAGTAGACTTCATAGTCTAGGAAGTAGCTCTTCAGCGTAACTTGGTTTTCTTCTCCAAGTGTAAGGAATATCAGTCTTGCTAGACCTTCTCAAAAGCACAATATGTGTGCTGCAGTTTCCTCCTTTTCAAGATAGAATCGGCACAAGGTCTCTTCTGCCAAATCGATGTTATACATGTTTGTTAAGCCTACAATGACCTGTTAATAAGCCTACTAGTACTCTAGTATTTTTCCTATTATAGTTAGTAAATGCTCAGTGATTATTGGCGATGGTCCTATTAAAAACCTGGTGAATTTTTTCATCATTCCTGAGATTTTTTTAACAATTATTGCTTTGTACATGTTCTGATAGCTGTCTTTGTGACACCACAGAAGGGTTCTGAGCAAATAAGAGTCTTTAAAGGTTTTTTTTTTAATAATTATTTAAAAAAACAATAAATGCGAATTTGACTGATAAAATATCAGTACCCAACTTTCTTATTATGGGTTATTTTAAGTTTTTCAATAAGCAGAGGCGATTGCCCTACAACTTTTTTTCCCAATCGTAATAGTAAAAAGAAAAACATGTGGATCCAACTTAATAGCACACACTATATATCATCAGACGATTTAGTAGCATCACAAATAAATTTAAGCTTAAAAAGGAGGTTCCTATTTTGCCTCAATTCACACAATAGGTGATTTACTAGTTTGTAACTCAATTTTCTTAAGTGGAAAATATACTTCAGTGCGATCTTCGTATGTATTACTCAAATTTGAGGATCTAGTTACCTTAAAATTTATATTAGAAAGAATTGATCTAAGTTTATCCATTGCTTTTTTTATAATTCTAGTTGAAATAATTTCAGGGATATAATTTGTAGAGTTTATCTTTAAAAGAAACTATTTGTAACGATGTTCCCCAGTAACACCGTTGTAGATACGCCTATGGTTCAGCATGTAGCCGTTTTTGCCAAGCAGAGACAAGTATATAAAGAGCTCCGAATTTAATTCTCGTCCATTCGAGATCCAGCAACTGTACGAGACGGTACTGTGTGACGAGCGGACTAGAACAGCCGAAGCAAAATCAGAAGCGTTGCGGAAGTCACTGCGAAAGCACACTCCCGCTGAAGCACCTGAAGCAGAAGCACCCTAGGTCATATTTAGTATTTTTATTTAGTATTTTTAAAATTTCTTTTCAGAAATTTTAATTAGAAAAATAATTAGAAAAATATTTCCAAAGAAGAGTTCCTAAATAACGAACAAACCAAAAAGCCCTACTTCGAAAAATTCTTTTTAGAGTTTTTCTTAAATAAAGGCTAATTTTCGAATAAGATTTGGTATACTAACCCCATTTTTTACAGGTTAATAGCCCAATTTTGGAAAATTTCTTTTTAGAAATTTTCCTTAAAAAAGGTTATTATTCGCATTGCGAATTATTCGAATCGATTGATCTGTCATCATTTAAATAAACGACTTCTAATCCATTTCTTTCAGCTTGGGACTACCAGACGACTTCAAGACACAGGACCTAAAAAGTGTAAGCATAAATAAACTAACAAACGTCATCCGACTAGGGTCAAGCCACCATTGCCGGGGTTAATAGCCCTTGAGTTGTGAGGTTGCAACTCACTAGTCGGATTAGGGACTCCCAAATTACTAACAAACCCAGCGAATTCCCCCAACAAACCTTCGTCACCACCATGGTGGTGACAAGAAAAAATTCCTACGCCGGATCTGCTGCTTCTGCCCCGCAGCAATTCGGCCAAGGCCCTAATTCTATGGCTACTATCTCCTCCCCTGCCTCAAGCCATAGAAGTTCAATCTCTATTCCTTCACTCATGGACCAAACTATCACCAAACCCTCAAACATCTTTCAAAATCTCCGCGAAAACTCCCCCCTAAAAACCCAACAACCCGCCCCAAACCCTACACTACCCAACAACCCCCCTAACAACCCCCCTAACAGACCCCTCCGCCCCACTCAAACACTCTTCGTTCTCAGGAACATCCCCGCCGCCTACTCCACCCAAAAAGCCCTATTCAACATATTGAATACACAGGAACTATTCCGTTCTAACCTTGTTTTTGTTAAAGCCAACTTTAACAAAACGGCCCTAATTAAAACCACTTCTCCCAAAACCCCCACCGAGCTCCAGACCCTCATAAGTCAGCGAATGGGGGATAATAAAATCATCCTCAACCCTAAATACGCCCAAAACCCCCCAGAAAAAATCATCCGATCCCCCCCTGCCCCCCAATTCTCCCTAGTCATCCGCCAGGTTGACAAAAACATCTCATTAGAAGAAATCCAGGCGGTTCTCGAGGACCTTGACTTCCCATATACGAAAGTATGGAGGATAAGGTCCCAGAAAACCCTCGAATTCACTTCATTCATCAGGGTGTTGACCCCTTCAGAGTCTCACTATTCCTACTTGATCCGCGAGGGCTTCGGCATCTTCGGACGAAGACACCCAGTCGAACCCTCAAACCAAAACCCCCTGCCTCCCATTCCCAAATATTGCACTCAGTGCACCGGCCTTGGTCATTCGGCCTCAGAATGTTCCAAAAAACCCGCCTGTCCCAACGACGGGCAGCACCATAGGCCAGCTGACTGTAAAAAGTCAGAGGTGCCAAAATGCCCTAACTGCCGCGGCAACCACCCCGCATACTCAATCACATGCCCTGAAAGACAAAAACCCCCCCAGAAACCTGAACAGGTTGCTCCCGTCTCCCTCCCAACATCCACCCCCCCCCAAGAGCTAACATCAGAGCTCAAAATATCTATCCAAATATTCTCTACTCTTCTGATGAACCTCCTCCCAAATAGTAGAGAAATTCTCACAAAAATCTTGGGAACGCTAATCCCGGCCATATTCGGCCATTCATGCACCGTAACAGGTCATGGAAATTTAGCAATTTTCACATACTCCCCGATAAACCCTGACCTTTAATGGATTGTCTTATCGGCACAATTAACTGCAATGGCCTCGCTCGGAAGAGGCCATTAATCAAAAACCTCCTAAATTCTGAAAACCTACAAATATTGTCTCTTACTGACACTAAGTCAAAACTTCCCCCCAGCTTCACTGGGTATCAAACAGTTCATTTAAATAAATCCCAAAACTCTTTTGGGAATGCACTATTAATCAAAAATTCAATTCCATTCAACTCTCACACTTTTCCAGCTCATCTAGCTGATCTTGATATAATAGCAATAGACCTCCCGATAGACAATCCATTAACTATAATCTCGTACTATAACCGCCCTGGCCAAATCATCTCCCTACCACTGATAGAATACCTATCTTCCCTCCCTCGAGCCGTTTTGCTTGGAGATTTGAACTCCAGACATACCATGTTCGGAGATCACGCCTCTAACCCAAACGGAATCCGACTAGCTAATCTGCTTATAGACTTCCCCATATTCAGAGCCTCAAACCGACTTCCCACCTTCGTATCCCACCAGGGATCATCTATCATTGACCACATCCTCCTGACAGACTCCTGTACTGGACTGGTTGCTGATAGATGCTTCATAGGTGTTACGATCACCTCCGATCACCTTCCTCTGATGTTACACACATCCCTACTTGCTCCAATCCCCCCCAGAGCTACCATTCACACCTTCCGCAACCTCAAAAAAGCAGATTGGCCCCTATTTCAGAGAACTATCTCTACTAACATCCCAGAGCAACGCCCGCTCAACTCCCCACAGGACATCGACACTATAATCGATGAAGTCCAAACATCCATCACCCACGCCGTCGAATCATCCACCCCTATCACTTCAATAAACACAGCCCAAAAAGCCCTCCCCCAATTCATCCTCGCTCTCATCTCCCAAAAACGACGCCTGTATAGACAATACGTCCGTACTCACGACCCTGTCATCAAAACAGAATGGAACCGTCTCAACGCCCTGATCAGGCTCCAAATCAACCTGCACAAACAGCAACAATGGATCAATACCACATCTAATTTGGATCATAGAGACGGCTCCAAGTTTTGGGACAAATTCCGGATAATCACGGGTCAAAAATCCAAAACCCACTCCCACCTCCTAATCGACGGTCAAATCCACTCCACCCCCGACGAGAAAGCCCTGGCCCATAAAACCCACCTCGAAGCCACATTCAGAACCCCCGACAACCCCCACTTTGACGAACAATTCAAAATCGAGACCGAACTTCACGTCCTTCAGACACTTGCCGCCCCACTCCCCCCTTTGGATGTCGAAAACCCCCTCACCGCCCCATTCACCCCCCAAGACATCCAATACGCCTGCCAAGCAGGCAAAAACACGGCCTCCGGGCCTGACTCCATCCACAGGAGAACTCTGAAACATCTCCCTGAAACCATATTTCCTATTCTCACTCTTATCCTAAACTCCTGCCTCTCCTTATCCTATTTTCCACTTGCCTGGAAATCCGCAAACACCATTTTGATCCCCAAACCAGGCAAGGACCCCAAATCCCTAAATTCATACAGACCCATCTCTCTCATATCAGTCCTAGGTAAACTCCTCGAGCTTCTGCTCAAGGAAAGAATCTGGGAATTTTGTGAAGAGAGAAACATCATACCCCAATCCCAACATGGTTTCAGACCCCACCACTCCACCCAGGACGCAATATCATCCCTTCACACTACCGCTGTCACGGCGGTAAATTCCCAGCACATCTCCTCAGCTGTTCTCCTAGATGTTCAAAAAGCCTTTGACCAAGTCTGGCATGCCGGACTAGTCAAAAAACTTATGAACATAGGTCTCCCCCCCCAAATTTCGAAACTCATACACTCCTACCTCTCAGACAGAAAAATCACAGTCAAAGTGGGCAACTCCTTATCCGAAACATTCACCCCACTAGCAGGAGTCCCACAGGGCTCCGTCCTGGCCCCCCTCCTCTATCTCATTTACACGCACGACATTCCCCCCCCAAACCACCCCACATCCAAATGCCTGCTATACGCAGACGACACAGCTCTAATTTCGGTAGCCAAAAATTCTAACCAACTAAATATTCGAACCCAAAATCTGTTAAACCGGTACTCTCACTGGTGTAGCAGATGGAGGGTCTCATTAAATCCACAGAAAACTCAATTTATCGTCTTCAAACACCCAAATTCCAAAAGAACCTCTCAGAACCCCCAACTCGTAAACGTAAATCTCCTAGGAGTCAGGCTAGCTCAACAGACCGAAGTCGACTATTTGGGGGTACGATTTTCTCGTACTCTTAACTGGTCCTCTGACGTCCAACGCACTCTTGATAAGATGCGAAAGCGAGCCAGTCTCCTTGGAGCTTTGTGCGGGCGAATAGGGCGCTGTAACCCAGATACCCTCATCCATACTTACAATTCCTTCATCCGACCCGTTGCCGAATACAGAGCTATACCCTACGGTGTACTTCCCACACACCTGTCCCACAAACTCACCACACTCGAGAGACGTATCCTCAGACGATGCCAATACCTCCCCTATCGCTCCCCCAGCGGAGAAGTCTTTTTAAACACCCCCAACACCCCCATCCTCACACGTTTCCAGTCCCTCAGGAAACAATACGTCTCTCGCACGCTGAAAGGCACAAACACACACTCCCAAAACACACTTCGCACCCCTTGGCGACCCAACCAACTCCCCCTCTTTCGAAGACCGAAAAGAAAATTGCCACAGCCGAATCTAAAACTCCTCACAGACGCCCAAGACCTCCCCCTCACCGCTGAACTCCAGGATCTGCTGGAATCAGCCCCGCTGAGTATAAGATAAACCTTCCCAATTACTTAATTAGAAAATCAAAACACATGTACAATATCGTGGTTTAGGTTTTGTGGTTTTCCTAAATCATATTCCCCACCTCATACATGGACCTGTCCAATTATGAGGTTGGAAATAGCAAAATTGGCGATATTCTTGGGGAACAAACCTGCCACACAGGTCCCACACACACGCGCACAAAATTAGGAATTAGCTAGCTAGGTTACTTTTGTAATCAGGGCAGACCACCCTGAAAAGGAGGATAACTCCTATAGCAGGGAAATAGGAAAACAATATGTCCTAGAAAATGTAAAACACTTAAGATTTCCGCTAATAAATCAAAAAAAAAAAAAAAAAAAAAAAAAAAAAAAAAAAAAAAAATAATTCTCGTCAGTCGAACTAAGGTACTGACTTAGTAAGACTCTCCTCTCGTGCTCCTGCAGAGGTATTGACTCTGTAGGCTTCCCGACGTCCCGACCCTTGCCTGCAAAGGTATTGACTTTGCAGGTTTTCCTTTCCCGTGGATCTCCCCCACGAAGGTATTGACTTCGAGGAACTTCCATTACCGTAAACAACGTTTTCGCCACGCCATCCTGGACCACCGAGCCACGCCGAACCGACGCACAAAATATATTTTGGGGAAACAATATTCGAAGAGACGACGATTCGAAATTTAGTTAGGACCTTTTCATTGTACGTATTGTAAATATTGTTGTCTATATATAAATTGTTAGAATAAAGTTTTATTTCCAAAGAACTCTGTCGTCTCAGACTGTTTAAAATCTACCTGCTACCCGAACAACCCCCAGGAGGGGTTACATATTGATCCGCATGATCAGAGAATAAGGATTGTTTGGTAATAAAATTATTATCAATACAAAGTAGAATTATGACTAGTAATTCTAGTACATTGTTATAAGAATCTATTATCAGTTTGAGATCTCTCTTCAAAATAATTATATTCTGAACTTGTTGTAACATTTCACTAAGTAAAAGGTCTAGATTATTTAGAAAGAGTTTTATATCTCCAAATTTATTTCATCTATAAGACTATGATTATTAAGTTTAAATCCTCTAAAACATTTCATATGACATAGAGATTGCTGACCTTTGACAGTGATAGCATGAAAAATTGTGCTTACCTTCTTCAGGAATTATGGTACTATCATGTTCTTTTCCATCATACTCTTCAAATAGTTGGTCGAGTAGGGAGATGACGAGATCTGCATAGTCATTGGGTTGAATATAAACAGAGGTTTCATCTGCATGTGGTACATATCCTGATATTACAGATCTGAGGACAAGCATAGGACAAGGAATGTCCACAGTTTCAAACGCGCCGTCATCTGGGTTTAGTACAACGTGTTTATTACCTTCGGTATCATATAACGTAACTTCTAATCTGAAAATTTTTAAATAAAAAGGTATGTAAAAGTGATTAAAATAAATAATTAAGAATTATTAAATATTTAGAACTAAGCGTAATTATTTTACCTATAATCTTCTAAAACATTATCAACATAAACAATCACAGCCTGCTCCAATAAGCCTTTAAGGACGTCCTCGAAAGATTCGACTGCAGTCTCTAAATTGTGCATGGTACAGCCAATCGCCAGTCCACATTCTAACGCCAAAATTATGTCACTGAGATTATTGACGCTTTTTACTATAGCTCGGAATTGTTGTCCCAACAAAAGAGGTATTTCTATGTCAGGAACACTAGGACCAGTAGATACGGCTAAACCATTGTTTACTAAGAGCTGTCCGATGTCTTCCGTGTCGAGGAATATATTTACATAAGTTCTGAAATTACAAACAGTACCTGTTAATATTCATTGAAATTTGTATAAATACAATAGGCAAAGTAATGATTTTATTCTTGAAAAAACACAAGAACTGATGTTAAATAGTACAGCTAGTACCTTAAATAAATTATAGAACATAGGTCGCTATCGAAACGGAGCGTAGCTTCAAGTAACGTCCCAAAATCTAAGGGCCTATGAGCAAATACTTGCAATTTTGAGGTCAATTCGTTTAAAGTTAATCTGCAGTTAACTAGTGTTTTAAGAATGTTTAAATGAACAGGACAAAACTTTTATATAGATGGTGTTATTGAAATTCATGGACATATTAAAAGTGAGGAGAGTGTATGTTGTCCAAAAAGAAATAGTCAAAAGCAAGGACTGCAGAATTAATATTTTTATATCCCTACCACTCTTAAAATAATAATTCATGTTTTTTTTTTCATGAAACTTATGGTGGTGGACAAATTATATTAATTTACAGTATGTGTTCAAAATTTTCACCACCATCTTCAATGCAATTTCACGTGGGATACGGCTATTGTTGATGACCGTGTAGTATTTCTATGTATCAACTATCAAACTTCGGGTATATCGCGAGAATTTAGAGATGCGACAGTAACAAATGATCCATACATTTACTGATAAAAATATACTAATTGTTCAAACACAGCAGCTCCATACGCGAAAACCATATCCGTTAGTTAAAAAAATCTTTAAAAATTGTCATGAGTTTTATAAAAAGCTCGATTTTCTGAATCAATTCTGATTTTATAAAAAATTTAAAATTAAACAAGATTCACAGTAAAGGTTGGCGGTTACCACTTCTCCTCTCGCATGTCTTATGTAAGACCTAGAAACATCTTTTGCTGAAATAGCACACCAGACTAATACTTTCTAGGGGAACTTGGTTTTGGCCTAAAATTTAGTTCGTCAAGTTTTGACAACTAATTAAAGGAACCAAAAGAGGTAAATGGCTGTATGCATGTAGCTTGGATTAGCAAAAATAGATTTGTATTTCGTGTAAAATTGTTTTGTTTAAAACGCAAAGCGCTTTCGGCATAACGCCATATTTAGTGCATATATCGGTTCCCACAATGATATCCAAAAAGTTTAAGTCATCTTCATTCCAAACATTAAGGTTTACGTTCGCCAATTCGGCATGTACGAAATGAAAATCTTACCTCGGAAGTGTAGTGCGGCAAGGGAGGTTTAGGAGATAACATTGTCCCGCCTACCGATACCTGCGCTTGTTATACTTTTGAAGCCAGAGCCGCACTAGTCTACGTGGCGTAGGCCACAATTTGCAAATATTTATACGGGACCGTGCAGCTCAAAATAAATATAACGTGGGCGTACAAAAAAAATCGACTAATTCCAAATATATAGTTTTTAAAAAAGTAGATTTTAATATATTTTTCAATATTTATTAGGGAGTGAAAAATAAAATAAAAATTAACACGTTTATTATTATTGAATTGACCGTAGTTATGGACTTTGTTAATTTTTTGTTTTAATAAAATATAATCTATACTGGGCTCGCTTCAGTTATCACGAATTTGCAAAAAATAGACGCCCACAATATATTTGTAAGTGCGTAATTATATATTTAAAAATAAATATATATTGTAGGAATATAATTATACAGGGTGTTTATTAATTGAGTGGCAATACTTAGGAATGTGAATCCTTGGGTGATGTCGTAAACCTCCTTTGTACTTGAAAGTAATAGTTATTATTTTTTTTCAATGGGCCATGTTCACATGTGAGATATGCTGTTTTATAAATTATATTGTAATAGTTAGTCGCTATACAAGTTATTCTAAATAGTCAGTTCGTTAAAAAAGCCAAAAGTTTTTAAATTAAGCCCAATTGAAATTTAAAATTTGAAATTATACGTCATCGGGAATAGACCAATCATCTTGTGTCGAAGTTTTTTTTGTTATACAAAACCAAGCCAACGAACAAACCGACACACACAGAATGTCGAAGTGAACGCACATCTAAGTGACATTAACACCACCTAACCTTAGTTTTTTGTTTTGGTTTAATTTTATTATTAATATGGATCAGCTGGATTTATAAAAGTTGAATCAAGTGTTTTACCCATTGTAAACGAAAATATAATTACCGAGATGATTACTGCATTTTTTAACAATACTCAGTTTACAAAAGTCAGGAAGGTAAGACTTTGTTTTAATAGTAGGTATTTACATTTTATATGGAGCCAATACACCTTATAGTAAAACATATTTATCTCAGGTTTTATTTTTAGATCTGCCAAGCAAGAATATGGGGATAATTTCTTTTTCCATAAGAGAGAAGGAGACAAATTACACCTAAACATAAAGTATGGCAAAAACCTTCTGATGTGCTTGTTGTAATTAACAAAAATGAAATTTTTAGTGCACAATGCTGCATGTTAAGGTTTGTAATATTTATTATGCTTTTTTGTTTTTATATCACATATAATAAACAGTGTATAAGGCCTTTTATTTCTATAAATATTTTTTTTCTAATTTTGACATATAGACATTTTTTGTAATCGCAGCAAGTGTTAAATAATCTAGAAATAGATTTTGTTAGTGAACCTAGTAATAATTATGATACCAAAGAATGCTGCAGAGCACCTATGAAATTTTGAGTTAAAAATTATGCCATATTTTTAGGCTATTTTTATACCCTTTTCAAAAATTTTATGCTCCTCGTTTTTTGCAAAACTTAAAATGCTCTGATAGCCTTCGAACGAAGTCAGCAAAGCACCTCTGTTTTATAAAGTTTTTTTTGTAAAAACAGCAACACCATATATTTATGCACTTGAAATATTATATTTTTAAAAAATACATGGTGCTTCTTGCTAACCTTCGAAAGAAGCCAGCAGAGCAATTCGGTTTTTTAAAGCTTTTTTCTAAAAACCACACCCCATTTTTAGACTCTTGAAATATTGTAAAACTTTACTAAAAAAATTGCTATTTTTAAATAATACAGGGTGCTTTGTTGGAACAAAGTCAGCAGGACACTTCAGTTTTTTAATTTGTTTTTTTATATATAAAAACAACTACTTATGACACATGTTTAGGCTGTTTTAAAATCCTAAAAATGTGGTAAGTATATTTGTTTTCAGAAAAAAAACTTTGAAGTCAGCAAGGAATTGCGAATTTTTTTAAAAATGCCAAATTTCGAATATTTTATAATATTGTAGGAGCCAAAAAACGTGGTGTGGTTTAAAAAAAAAACTGGGGTGCTCTGCTGGATTCGTTTGAAGCTAACAAAGCATCCCGTAATTTTTTATTTTATAATACTCAATAGCCTAAAAAATTGTACTTTTAAAAATAGCAGTTTTTTTCGAAAAGCTCTATATTTCAAAAATGTGGTGAGATTGTTTTTTTTTAACTTTTGAAAATCCGAGGTTCTTTACTAGATTCGTTCAGAGCATTTTGTAGCTGGTTATATAGTTATTTTGTAACTGCATATCTCTTTTATTTTTTTCAGGTGGTTATGAACATGTGGCTTCATAGAAGAAGTGAGGAACCATCTGTAACATCTACTCAGTGTTATTGGAAAGGCTCTAATTTATCAAAATGCGTAAATATTGATGTACACTTGGCTAGATTGTTAAAGAAACCTCTTCATCCACTACAGGAAAATAAATCAGTACTTTTATATTCTTAGGATTCGTATATATATATTTTTTATTTGTAAATAAATTGTTTTTTTACTTCATTTTTCTCATTTTTTATTAAAAGGTTGATAAATAAAATTTTCACAGATTTTTATATTTTTGTTTGTAAACAATAATTGAAAAGTTTTTATTAAAAATCGCCAATGTTAATAATAATAACTTAAGTCAATATTATTCTTTCTCCTTTTTTAAAGCTACTATCAATAAAGGTATTACTTTAGCTTGACCTATGATCAATTTTTAATTTTGTGATATATTTGGTTTGACAGAAAAAAACTTATAACCTTTTGACATTGGTTTTTACTTAGATTTTCATAAAAAATAAATGGAACTGCAAACATGTTTAACTATCGTAATAACGAATAGCAACATAAAATTTTTTTTTTTCACATTTATTACTGTTGTCATTTTCATAAAGGATTGATAAGAAGGCACACTTTCTGGTTTTTTGAAAAAGGTAGCAAGAATTGTGATATTTTTAAATTTATCACCAGTGATACCACATGTAGTTACCCGATTTATTGGAATATATAGACTTTGCTACCACATTCAACTGAACTTGGTTGTTTTTAATATTTATCACCGCGACATAGGCGTTTTTGTTAAAATGTTTCATTTTAAACTGCTGTAAATAGGTGCCTTTGTTTTGGTAGTTTTAGTCCCAAACAAATCTATGCATATACAGGTACTCATTCCTCTTTGATTTGCTCGAAAAGTTAAATTTTTATCAAAAATTACATTGGCTGTTTAAAAACTCATTATAATCCCTGAAATGTGATAATTAGGTAAATTAAATTAAAAAACAAACAAAAAAGTTTATTAAATTAATATTTACTCTTACAAAATAGGTTCTTGTAAGTAAACAAGCAATTATGTAGATATTACTAAGTAAATGTACTTGCTTAAAATTCACACACGAATGTGGTTTTAACATGTTAAATTAACTAACCCTTCTTATAACTCTTTCCACATGTATGTATTCTTAGAGATGCTATTCTTTTACTTAATTGTACATCTGGAGAACTTTTTTCATTCTGTGATACACTAGGTGTGGCTTTACTAAAGTGCATCCCATGTTTTCAAGTAGCTGAATATTCTGAAACCCCTATCTGCCATTATATGGGATCCAGGAACCAGTTTGTTTAAATACCCACATTTTTCTATTATTTCTTTATCACTAGTTCTTCCACAAAATGATGAATACATTCGGTATCTTCAAAACTTTCAGGAGATTCTGCATTTTCTTCCAGAAGGGTTTTTAGGTTATACACCTAAGAATTTTCAATTTCCTGAAGGGGACAATTCGCAGAAATTGCTACTACATCTTGATAATCCGGTGTATTTTTATTAAAAAGTTCACGAGAAACATCGCCAGTAGAAGGTTGATTTTCTTCTTTCCAAATTTCTAGGAACACTAATAAATATTTTTGAAGATGAATGTGAATCATTATCACATTCTGGAACAAAACACTTTTTCGTAGTCATAATATTTATAAAAAGTACAAAATTAAACACTCAAATTCCAAATAAATTCTTGATCGAGACACTATGACAGCTGCCATATACAGTGCTGCCATTTTGCCATTTTCTGAATTATTAAGTGACTTTTAAAACAATGAAACTTTAAATATGGTAAAAGTTTAAACAGAAATAATACTTTCAAAAAACATTTGATATTATGTATTTAAAAGATATTTGTTTAACAATGTTTTAGAAGTCTAAAATTAAGAAGGAGTACACAAACGAACGTTACATCACTTCTCGTAAACCTTCTAGCCGGCAACGTTGTGCGCTAGCTCCTATTGGTCTATTCCCGGTGACGTCATAAATTTTTAAAAAATTCATAACTCCGGCAAATTAATAGATAAAAAAAAAATAAAAAAAATGTAGTTTTATTTTCAACTCCATTATTCATAAAAAAAATTTCAAAATTTTTGAACATGCCCCATTCCATAACTCCATCAGGTTTAATTACTGAAAATTTTATGAGCCCTTTTTCTATTCCCTCTTGTAGCGTATAATCTTTACTATTATACGGACATTTTATTTCTAATAGACCATCTTCATCTATTAAGCCATCCGGACTTGAGGCAATAAAAGGCAAGGTTTTATCAATAAAAAGACCACACTTTTTAATGTCGTTCCCAATACTCTAAGCCACAGTTTTTGTTGCTACATCTTCATTGGATTTCCCATACTTGGTGGCTGTATTTCCCTTAAAAGGTTTGTATAATATGTTTATGACATTATTTTCGCAATTTGTGTCTTCTCGCATTTTACTTATTGCTCCAAGCCATGAAGCTGTTAGTCGCATTCTTCGTTCAGCATACCAAAGTGCACAATTTTGTTCTATCGTAGCTTTTTCTAAATCGTTTATTTCTTCCAAAACTCATGCATTTTTTTTCCAATTCTAACAGCGAAATATCGGAAATATTAGAACATCTATTGGGATCTAAAATTAAGATCGCAGCGCCGTCTGTACTTAACATTTAAACTAATTGTTATGGCTTGTTATTGTTTACATTTTTGAGTTTGTAAACAAACAACCCATAAAAAGTATTTAGTTTATATTGTGCTATTTTAAGGAAAACACGAGGGAAAACATATTGTTGTTGTTAATTTTTAGTGATTAGATACTTTTATTTCAATAGTTTTTAGGTTAAAGTAGAATATATATTTTTATTTGGTAAGTAACCCCCTATTAATATTGTTTTTAAATTACATTCATTCATGTTAATTTAAGATATATTTGTGTTATCTTTTAATAAAATATTAATATATTTATTTTATTTTTAGTGAGATGTCTGAAGTTTAATAGAACTTACGAAGTATATTGATGCAGGTGAAAATTCCAGGACTGTTATTAAAGAAGATGCCATTTTAAATGCGGGCCACATAGTTTTTATGTGGAAAGAATGAATTTAGTGATAAACACGTTTTTGCAGTTGTTCTCCAAACTAGTGCATTGAATTCAGGTCCCCATATTGTTGTAGGCCAGTGCAAGATGTTTAAAATTAGTGAATGGCAGTGTTTGTTTTAAGCTGGGAACAGTGGACAGTGCAAACATATTTCAGGAGTCTTAATAAAGTGTTCTAGGTGTATACGGTTTCAAATAATAAAAGAACTATCAAGCTAATTCAATCGAATACCTTTTGATTTTGTTCTACACCCACATGTATATTATTTATTTTACGCACTGATTAAAGAACGAAAAAGTAGGCCATTGAACGAATATATTTATCCATTCTATGAACACTGTACAGATATGAAATCCACCAATATTTGGTCACCAGGATACCATTATTTTTTAAAATTTGAAATGAGTAACAATTCTGTCAAACTAATTTTTAGCATAGTTTTTAGTTATTGAGATTAAATATAAATTACAAATGATTATTGTGAAGAATCAATAAATAATGGCACTACACAAGATATTCTTTTATATTTTCAAATAAATCTAAAATCAGTTTATGATTATTACAAAAACTATGTGTCCTTGGTACGGAAGCAGAATATTTATGGCTTCACTTTTATGTTTGCATAAACTATTTGATAATCAAATTATTATTTCAATGTTCCATAATTTTATTTAACAAGATGTTTTAAAACATAGAATAATTATTCTTTTAAAATCATCTATTAACACAAGTAGGTACTATTTTGTTTGTTTGTTAGTTTTGATGTAAAATTTACTTAGTCATAATTTGTAGTTTGTATTAGTTTTTAGTCTTAATACTTTTATAATATATTATTTAATCCATGTTACTTATTATCTTACAAACAATTGTATGACACTTCGCAAGTGTTCTTATTCTTACCTTTTTAACACACTGATGTTTGTAATGTTTGAATATTGTGTGAATAATTATGATATTAATAATATAAGTAATTCATGTGATCTCTTCTTTAATACAATAAATGAAAATGTACAGCTTGAAATTTATGATTGATTTTGTACTTGAGAGAATACTCTTTTTAATAATTATTTTTATTCTCAAGTTTACTAGTCATCGTGTACAGTTACATTTTCTAATGAGTGATTGTACATTGATAATGTATTTTTGTACATTTTTTTATATTATTCTGTAATGGAATAGTTCGACACATGCAACGAAGACTATAGTAACTCATTATTTCCAGTTTTGAGAAAATCTAAGATAATATAGTATTCAAAGTATTTTATGGCCTAAAATGATTTACTATATTTGATGGTAGTATTTCTGGTTGCTTAACCTCTTCGTTTAGATATACGATACTTATTTAGATCAAAGCTTTTGGCAAATATATGTGCTGGATAAAGGTAACTAAAAACTCTCAAAAATGAGTCTTCGTTGCATGGGTCGAGTTGATTCTGTTGGTAAAAAGGCTATTATTATAAGCAATAAATATAAAAATCAAATATTTTTTTTATTTTTCCTGTTAACAAAATATGCCAATGTTTACATAATAATAAACGTTCTTTATTGAGTTACAATACCCAATAGGCCATCTTCCGAAGTACTTCAGCTGATTTGACTCTATTTTCTAGTACAGTATGTTAAAGTTGTTAATACCAGTGAATGAACACAACTCTTTGTCAGATTTTAAAAGATCTCAAATTGTTTTAATTTTTGGGGTATGGGCACTTGTACACTAATGGCAATATACTTGAAAAAGAGTATTTGCAACCTCTGTCTTGTTTGGCGTGAGTAGCTAGGTTATCTTGAAACAAATCACTCTCAACTATGATTTTGTTTAATCTCACTATCACATTTAACACTCATTGAACTTTTTTTAGTTTGGACACAAAATCTTTATTCTGTGGTTTGGATCTTCTTTTTGTTCTCTCAATATTTGATTTTGAAGTTTATTGAACAGAATCGTCAAACATTTACTTAAAAACTGGCAGGAAGACACAGCGATTTTTTTTTATATTTATTTTCACTTTGGATGAGGCATCTACAACACAAAAAAAGGTAAAATAAAAACATTCAATCGAAAAATAAATCTTATAAGAACTAACTTTTATTTTATTAAACAAAATATATACAACACAAATATTACAAGATTAATTAATAAAATATTACAACTTCTTATTCTTGTTCTTCTTCTTCCTCTTCAAAATGTTACGGGTTACGTATGCGTCAGTTGAACAGAAGAGAATTTTGGGTGCTGCCATCTGCGAGTGTGGACTTGAACTTACCGGTGTAATCATGAACGTAATCCTGGTTGCCGATACTTCAGGGGCGCACGGTTATATTCTCCCCCTCTGGTTGCGAAGTCTTCTGGACGAGGAAACAGTAACTCTTTGTAACCGGGTGCCTAAGGGAGATTCGTCGGGCGTTACATGGAGTAATGGTTTTGTAACTTTCCGTGGTCTACCTCGCCTTCTGATAGGTTTCACAGGTTCAGGGGTGTCGATGTCACCGACAAATGGAGTTATGCTAGAGGCATGATATACCCCTAGTGGCGTTTCAGGTTTGCCAAGCTCAGCTACTTCATAACTGGCAGGACCTCGTTTACGTAGAATGAGATATGGTCCATCTCGACGTGGTGCAAACTTGGAGGAAAATCCTTTGGCTGCGTTACTTAGATTGTGACTTTTAATCCAAACCCGGTCTCCTTTATTGTAGGTGGGATGGAGACGTCTACTGGCGTGCTGCATAGATAAGTTATGGTCCTGTTTTAGCTCGGTAACTTCCTTAGCTAGTCTTAGTGAGGAAACAAGTTGTTGGAGTTTCGGTGTAATTTCTTCAACAAAATTCTCATTACTTACTACTGCACTTAAATCGTCAGTTACATCTTGAATTGTTCGCAGCTCTCTGCCAAAAGTTAAATAGGCTGCAGTTTGCTTCGTACTATCACACGGCGCCGAATTCATAGCGAAACGAATAGCGGGTAGATGAACTGGCCATGTGGTGTGGTCGTTTCCGAGCAGAATACCTAATTGTGTTTTCAAGTCTCTGTTTTTGCGTTCTACCATGTTAGTCTCTGCGTGATATGGAGGTATGAAGGTCTGTTGAATGCCAAGACAAAAGGTCAACTGTTGCATTACAGCCGATATAAATTGTGTACCATTGTCGCTGATAAGCCGTCGTGGCAACCCGTATCGTAGGAATACCTCATTTAACAATGTTTGGGCACAGTTCTCAGCAGTAGCTTCCACTAAAGCGAAAAGTTCAACCCATCGACTGGCTGTATCTTCAATGATTAATATCCACCTCTGTCCATCAGATGATCTTGGTAATGGACCAAAAAGGTCCACCGCTAATACTTCGAAGCGCTGATTCACAACGTGGGTTTGCATTAACCCTGAAGGTTTTCTGTTAGATATTTTATATCTTTGGCACTCTAAACATGTGCTTATATGTTTGGCGATATCTTGTCGCATCTTGTTCCAATAATAACGTTTGGCTATTCGAGTCGTAGTCTTATCAACTCCATAGTGTCCGGCGGTGGGATTGTCATGGTAGGCAAATAAAATATTTCTTACTTCACTCACTGGGACGACTAGTTTGCCATCATCATTTTCTTGCTCATCAGTGTATCGGAAGAGTACGCCTTTATGAAGGAAATATCCCCGGTTAACCCATCTTTGGTTAACTTCTTCATTGTCTACATCTTCCAATGCGTCTATAATTATCTTTAGGTTCGAATCCTCTAACTGCTGGTTTCTAATTGTCTTTTCGGTCTTGCTAGGAAGATCTATCTGAACGCTACAAACTTGACATTCATTAGTATGATCTTCACAAGGTGGCCTGGAGAGAAAATCTGCAATCTTGTTGTGCTTTCCAGGAGCATATCGTACATGTAAATTATATGCTTGTAATCGGAGAGCCCACCGAGCTAGCCTTCCGGTTGGTGTCTTAAGAGTAAGTAACCATTTTAAGGGTTGGTGATCGCTTATTACTACGACTTCCGAACCTTCTATATATCCACGAAATTTTGACACTGCCCATACAATAGCCAATGCTTCCCGTTCTGTAGTGCTGTAGTTTCTTTCAGCGTTATTTAGGAGTCTGCTGGCGTATTCGATAGGGTGTTCATTTTCACCCTCCCCCTGGACTAAAACTGCTCCGAGGGCGTAGGCACTAGCGTCTGTTTTTATTATAAATGGCTGTGAATCATCAGCTTGTTTCAACACAGGCGTGGTAGTTAGATGCATTTTTAGTTGACTAAAGGCTTCTTGTTCAAAATTATTCCATTTCCACGTCGCTTTTTTCTTTGTTAAATTAGTTAAAGGACGAGCGATTTCTGCGAAATTTGGTATGAATCGTCTATACCACGAGCAGGTTTGTATGAAAGACAGCAATTGTTTGAGATTCGCTGGTGGTGGCAGCGATATTATTGCTGAAATCTTCTCTGGGTCCATGACTATACCTTCAGTGGTTATTCGATGACCCAAGTATTTAATCTGGGAGCAACAAAATTTGCATTTTCTTCTGTTTGCTCGCAAATTATATTTTCGAAGTTGAATGAATACCTTCTCCAAATCTTCCAAGTGTCTGTTGAATGTATGAGACCTAATTATCAGGTCATCAAGATAAGTCAATATGTTTACATCATTTAATGTAATAACAAATCGGTCCATCATTCGTTGAAACGTTGACGGGGCATTCCTTAAACCGAACGGCATTCTATTGAATCGGTATACTCCAAAAGGAGTAATGAATCCGGTTTTGTCTCTATCGTTTTGGTGAACAGGTATCTGCCAATATCCCGATTGTAAATCCAAGGTAGTCATATAAGGAAGTCCTTTTGCAGCATGAAGAAGATCATCGATTCTCGGAAGAGGGTATCGGTCTGCTACGGTTATGGCGTTAAGCCGTCGGTAATCTACGCATACCCTGAGATCGTTATCTTTTTTTGGGACAAGGACTACTGGAGAAGTCCAAGGTGTACTGCTTTCCTCGATGATACCTTTTTCCAACATATCATCTAGTTTTTCACGTAAAATAGCTTGTCGACTCCCATTCAGCCTATAGGGGGCAACAGCTATTGGTGGGTGTGTTCCCGTGTCAATGGTATGTTCCATAAATTCAGTAGGTGGACCATCCTGCTTAAAGCGGTCCTGGTATTGCAAAAGCAATTTATTTAGTCTAAATCGGTGTTGTCCGATTACTTCAGGAGCTTCTTCAGGTGAGAGTTCTATCTCTATTGAAAACAGTTCGTATCCGGTGTAATTCCTGGGTGGACTGTACGTAGCCGGTAGCGAATCTCTAAATATGTCTTCAATGGTATTAGGCGAATATTGACCATGGTTGTCATATATTTCAGCCAGGGGTCGACGAACAGGCGGCGGTAAATCAATTTTTTGCAACTTGTACGGTCGTTCTTCGTCTGCTAGTGGTGAAGCGAAAAGATCGAGAAATGGAGAACTGTACTGGCTAACCTCATTAGAACAGATTGGGTTAGTATTTTGAGCAGTGGGTGTATACCTTAAGTCGGATATTTTTCCCTTGTCTGCTGATATGAATTCGAATATCTCGTTGGGCTTGTCCATATAAAACCAACATCTCTGGGGTGGTATTAAAGCCATACCCGATTTTTCCAAAAAATCAATGCCCAATAGTATGCGATTGTCTTTGACTGTCGGTAGAATTATGAATTCAATATCGAATATACGTGTCTGTATTTTAATATCTACTGTTGTGGTTAGTATGTTCTGGGTTTGACTAGAACCATCTGCCAAAGTTACCGTAGCTTGTCTACTTCTGAAAGTTACGGAGGGTACTTGCTTCAGGCATTCATACAATGATCGACCTGCGACGCTAGTCTTAGCCGCTGTGTCAATGTGGGCTATGCCAGCTATTCCTCTCACTATTACGGGAATAGTAGGTACTTGGGGACCATGCATAGTAAGTGTATTAAAAGAATAAAAATTAATAGCCTGAGTGACTTCCTCCTTCTTTATGCTACACGTCGGGCAATTACTCCTGAAATATCCAGCTTTACCACAACCATAACATTTTATTGTGCTTAGTAGTTTGTTTTCTGTATTATTGACAGGATCCGTTGTTTTCCAAGAAGCGGGGGGTTTCTCATGTTCTTTGGATAATCGCTTTCTACATTCCTCGATTCGATGACCTCGAAGGCGACAAAATCCACATCTGTTTTTCTTGCCTTTTAACCCAGGTTCTTCCGAGTTAGAGTTTGCGATTTTACTGCAAGTAGGTTTAATTTTTGTTTCTCTTTGAATTAGTTCGATTTCACGACCTTTTTGTAATAGGTCTGTGAAAGTCTGTATTGATTCTCGGGATACCTTTTCTCTTATTTCGATATTTATTAAGCCGAAAATCATGTCGAGCTGAGTGGTCTCATCGTGCCGGTTATTGGGTAACTGGGCCAACAAAACTCTTTTTTTTCAAATAAAGTCATCTATAGAGGTATTTCCATCTTGACGTTCTTTAAAAATATCCATGTAGACTTGATAAGCAGGTATTGGTGGCGAAAAGGCTACTCTTATTAGTGACATTGCCTCGTTCCATGTAGTGGCCTCATTTTTAACACCTTGCCACCAGGTTCCAGCTGTGTCGGTCAGAAGTAATGGTAAGCCCTTTATTGCATCAGGGTCACTGATTCGCTCTATCTCCTTATAAATCGTAATGGTGGTTATGAAATTATCTACTGTTGCTGGACATCTCTCGCCATCGAATCGCGCAGTACATTTACTAAAACTTCCCGTGGCGATCGGAGGTGCTGCGTTTCGTGCGTTGGTAAGAGTTGACAACAATTGTCGGAATTGATCATCTGTCATTTGCATGATGGTATTATTCGCTAGTCGTTCACTTCGACGTAGACCTGCAGAAGTACCTTTTCTTGATTTCGGAATATTGGAATCTCGAAGAGACAGCAACAAATAAATAGATAGGTACCGCCGTCTTCTAAAGTAGATGTCCAATCTCCTGGTGTAGATTGTAGATGTCCAATCTCTTGGTGTAGATGTCCAAGAAAAAGCCGATATACAGCAAATTTCCTGTACGAACTACCAAAATTCCGACAAAACAACGTCCACAAATCAGCTAGTGTTATCGAAAATTCCGACACAACAACGCTAAAAAATCAGCTATTGTTCATCTAAAATTTTGACAACAACGCCAATAAATGAGCTATTGTTCATCTAAAATTTTTAGGCTTTACGTTGGGCGCCAGATATAAGGACTAACTTTTATTTTATTAAACAAAATATATACAACACAAATATTACAAGATTAATTAATAAAATATTACAACTTCTTATTCTTGTTCTTCTTCTTCCTCTTCCTCTTCAAAATGTTACGGGTTACGTATGCGTCAGTTGAACAGAAGAGAATTTTGGGTGCTGCCATCTGCGAGTGTGGACTTGAACTTACCGGTGTAATCATGAACGTAATCCTGGTTGCCGATACTTCAGGGGCGCACGGTTATAATCTATATTACCTCTAGGCAAATCATCTTCTTTAAAATGCTTTTTAATTTTTGTAACCATGTATTTCTTGCAGAATTTCCACTTCCAATTTATAAAAATTACCCTACATTTACCAACTTTAGGAAGCAAATGAAATGTAAAAGAAGGTCCATTTTTTTAGGGCTGCATCCAGGCACCCAACAAGTGTGTTTTTCACTGATATTCCACTTATAGTTCAAATAAAATAATATTTTAATATATATGATATAAATTTAAAGCATTAGCTTATTAAATAAGATATTTCAAACAAAATACTTGTTAAATTTTAAAATATTGAAATGACCTGATAAACAATAAACAAAACTTGACAGAACACAGACGGTCAAGTGTCAAATGGCATAACTTTTAGTTCACAGTAGAGGGCGTATCGCTTATCTTCAGATCCCAATAGTCTAATTCTTCTTTATTGCCCTTTTTTGATCTTTTTTCATGCCTCTTGTAGGTTTTTAGTCTCTTTACCGTCATCACATTTTCTTTGATCTTTTTTTGATCTTTTTTTTTATATATTTCATTGTGTAAGTTCCAGTTGGCTTCCCTGTCAACTTATTTTGCAACATTTCATGTAAAGTTCTTCTGTCATTAACACCTTTAACAGCAGCATGGCATCTTGCATTATAAGACCCTCTGGAACAGTAGGATATACGCTTCCCACCTATGTACTTTGCAACGATAGCATTAAAATTTTCTGCGATATTTGTGCTGACGTCATAAATAAGGCTGTAGCTTTGGTCTGCAAAGTTTTGTAATTCTTTACAAATATCAATCCAAAGTAGAGGTGTGTCGTTCGCGAACGATTCGTTCAAAAAGAACGAATCAGTGCACTGACTCGAATGAATTAATTCCCTGTTTTTAAAAGATTCGAATCTTTTTTGAGTCAATTGTTCGACGGCTCTGTGATCGATCAAGAACGCCCAATTCCGAGTTTGGTTGTTTCGTTCATTCGGATCTGATTCGAAGATTCGGTATTTTAAATCAGCATCGGCAAATCGGTCGCTTTTGTTCTACGTTCTACAGCATAATACAAGAACTCGAACTTACAGGCGGTGGCGGTATGTGTCTGTAATGTTTTTCTCACTTTACCAGAGGTGTATTAAACTTAGGTAAACAATTTATGCGCGTTGTCTGATAAATAAATTTAAATCAAAGTAAATAAGTAAAGCAATAAATGACGAATCATATATCTATAATTTTTCGTTAGTTTTGGCTATATTTAGCATTAAAAAAAATTGTGTTACTGTTGTTTATCTTAACGGACAAGGATGAACCTACTATTATAGTATTTAAATTTCCATCTGTCTTCTTTTTATGAAATATTAATTCGCTATACTTTAAAATATCAAATTAAAATAAAACCGGTATTAATTATTTTACTTAAGCATCTCACCACTCAAATCATTACATTCTTTCTTACGCATTACAGACTGAACGCCACTCGACGACCTAGTAAATAGGTAGTTCTCAAATTCGTAAACGTTCGGTTTGATTTCCTTCGACGGATCGGCGGAATAACATCGTTCGTGGTTCGCTAAAGTGAATCACTTGAGAACGAATCTTTAAGAACGAATCTTTTTAGGTGAATGAATCAAATGAATTAATTCAGTAAAAAGATTCGAACTTCCCACCTCTAATCCAAAGTCTATTTTCTTTTAAAGTGTTAATTATTGTATTGTCTGATGGGTTATTGCCAGAACAAAAATATTGGTCACAATTTGTGTGATCACCGAAAACATGTTTTGGTGTGTTTAAAACATCTTTTTTTATATTCTTTTTATTTTGTCTTGAAACGCGATATCGGGTTCATTTTTTCTATGTCTTATAGCTTGTCTTATTGCAGCTTCTATTCTGCAAATGTTCCGTTCCAACATTTTTCTGCCTGCTACTGGTACAGGTCCTACATTATTAGTTTTTTTCACTAGCAATCTTAGGTTATTTTCAATATTGCGTTTTAAATGATTCGAACAATTTATTTTCTGCACTACGGTCGTCGGTAAATTCAATAGAAATTAAGAAGGTGTGTAACTCAGCCTACGATTTTATATACAGTTAGCACCATAAGTCTTACCCCCTATCTGTTACTGGAGTCTTGTTAGGAAAATCGCCGAGACAGGTCGATTTTTGATTTCTACAATTTTTGTATGAATAGTTTACCCTTAATTTCATCCCTTACTGGAGGGGAGCAACCCTTTCGAAAAATTTAAATGGCATGGGGTGGTGAGTGATAGCTCATTTGAAAGAGGGTTCTATTCTCTATTCAACCGTGTAAAAAAATTTGAAATTTGCTTCATTAATTCTCGACTAATTATTGTTTCAGAATAACGGAAATTAACGTAGCGCACTCATCCTTAGAATTAAAATTCGGCCCTGCATGACTTCGTTTTTGGTTCAGACGTGAAGTAAGACTTTTTGCCATTAGAAGGTCACTGTTAGTCTAGTTGCTTTCCTATTTTGTGAGGTTTTGTTATTTTTAAACATTAATAAATCAACATGTAATGATGCAAATTTCAAATTTTTTTTTGCACAGTTGAATAGAGAATAAAACCCCCTTTCAAATAAGCTATCACTTACCACCCCATGCCATTTAAATTTTTCGAAAGGCCCTCCAGTAAGGGATGAAATTAAGGGTTAACTAATCATGCAATGTACATTGTAGAAATTAAAAATCGACCTGTCTCGGCGATTTTCCTAACAAGACCCCAGTAACGAGTTAGTTAGGGGGGTAAGACTTAAGATGCTCACTGTATAGAACTATAAAGAAATGCTGAACTCACCTATCTATTCAAAGACGCCAACACCTGTTTAATGAGATTTTGGGTAAAACCCTTCGACTAAAATCCAGGAAATAAGTATTAACACCTGTTAAATGAGATTAAGAAGTTTTACCTATAATCCATAAAGGGTTTTATCCTCAAATATTTTATATAAATACAATAGGTATAATATTTACAGAATTTTATTATATATTTAATATTTTAAGTTTATTTACCTACTTCCTACATATTTTATATCCTACCTTCTTAGATACAAACGTGGCACTAGTGTCCCACACAATAAATTTGTTGAAAACTGAAATTACTTTTCAATAAATTTACTGTGACCAAGACTTAAAGTATTATTTGGTTTTATCTAATATTCAACAAAAAAAAAAAAAAATAATTTCCATAAAAAAGCGCGAGACCCTTTAAGTTCTCCAAAAAAAAATTCCATTCGATTGCATTTATAAATATTAGGTACTATTTAACGCCACATCGGCATCGCCAAAAAGCAAAAGGTGAATTTCTAAGTACCTACAATAGAACGAGTGGCACAAAATTGATCGAAAACATTTTATCAAATAACAATTGATCGAAAAGAAAAATGATCGAAAATAGATTTGATAGAGAAAACAATTGATCGAAAAACCAAATATACAAAAAATTAGAAAAAACAAAAAAATTTCAAATAATTTACCCAACCAATGCGACAAAGAGCCAACGCTGGTTGCTTCGCAAAAAAATACAGAAGAAATAGAAAAATAAAAAAAAAAACTAATTTAGCTAACCTGTGCGAGAGTAATCAGTTAAATTTAAAGTTTTTAATATTTCTCATTTTTGTGTATTATTTTTTGTGAAGCAATCCTCGGCGGCCATGCCGCACAGGTTAGGTAAATTAATTAAGTTCTTTTTGAATTTTCTCACTTTTGTATAATTTTTTTTTTGCAAATCGCGAAATCTCAGATTAGGTCTATTAATAAGTTTTTTATAAAGAAAAAACTTAAAATAATTTACCTAAAATGTCCCATCGAAAGGCAACTCGACCTTACTGAAATACATATTTATTTCGAATTAATCACAATGCTTTGGTCTCAATGACGATAAATAATCGTTTAGCTCTGACAACATTAATTTGTAAATTAACAGTTCTTAAATCAGGTTTTGAAATTTTCAAAAAAATTTCCATTAGTGCCTAATTTACAGCCGCTTAGTTTAGTTTTCCCGGTAATAGGGACTAGATGGACGGTTGCATGGTGTCGTTTGATTTTTTTATATTTTACTAGTTTTACTGCTGATTTTCGATATATTGTGCTTTCATTCTAATGAATTTTAGATCTATTGTCTTTTCGATAAAATATATCTTCTATCAAATGTTATTCGATAAAATATATTTTCGATCAAATATCATTCAATAAAATGTATTTTCAATCAATGTTTCTATCAATTTTTTGCCACCCCATTGAACACTCTCAAAATTATTATAATTCGGTAATTTTCGCTAGTTTATAATAATTTACGTATTATCTAATGATTAATCGTCGATTTTAATCAATGTATAGGTACAAATCAAATAGTTTTGTAAAATATATTAATAATAATAATAATAATCGGGTACAAATCCTGCCGGTGACAAAATTTTTACTTAATTTAATTAAAAAATAATCCTAATACATAGGCAGGATTTCCCACTTGACCATTTACTGTTAGAGTCTAATTAACAGTGCTTTTCCTAAAGTGGTGCTTGGAATCAGTGACGAACCATACGCAGAACTCGAGACTAATAATCTTAGTAGTTGATGCCGATGACTAAATTAAAAAATAAAAATAATAATATTAATAGTAAAAATAATATCTTACCAATTTAGTAAATTTGCTGCAGTCCCTTTTTTTTCTGTAAGCATTTAAATATAGACGCTTTTTATTTCCTCTTTTGTAACTCCTTGCCATATTGATATTTACACTTAAAACCTCAGTAATAACAGAAACTGAGCGCGCTCGAGTAAAATCTTAACAAAATACCCTCCGTAAAATAATGCAAATAATATGGGTTAGTGGGCTAATAGTTCCTAAGAAAATGCATAGCGGCATGATATTCCCCATCTTTGTCTACCTTTGTCATGATTGGTTCGAGGTGATGACGGCGTTCCGCTCCGTCCCGTACCCTACTTTGTCCGAGTGAGGGCGATTACTTCTAGATGTAAAATAACACTGTTGTTGACCTTTCGTTGCATATTCTTCGATCAAAAAATATTACACATAATAATATACTCTAAATGCAGTTGTTAAGTTTAAGAATAAACGAAGGTTTTAGTGCAAAAATCATACTGAAATAACTATTATTTATGTATCAAAATATTTAGTGAACCTGACAGTATTTGGCATTTTTATTCTTTTTATTCTCAGAAATCCATGTGTACTTTTTATATTTTTTTTGCACCGAAACCTTTATCAATTCTTCTATGGTACGAATACATTTTTTAGATACTTAATATATTTAAAATTGAATGTGTGAGAAGTCTGGAACAAAGTGCGTTTTTATGACTATTCTTTTAACGCGAACGTAAACCTTAAATGTTGGAGTGTCTCACCTTGCTAAATGTTCATAGTTATTTTCTTTAAAATATTTTTGAAATTAGGAGTTTATACAGCCATTGTTTAAATGTTTATTTTTAAATTTTTGTTTTTAATTCTAAAAAAAAATTTCCCATATTTTAGGCGGCCGCTTGCCATGTAGTTGTCAAATTATTATGAGAGTTTTGTTACACGGATTGTTTATGGTTATAATTCAGTATTAACTTAACATAAGGCTCTAAAATTCAAAAAAGGCTTTCAAAATTAAATTAAGTATATTTGCATTCTTAATCCCAGTTATTATCAGTTTAATGTATTTTTCTCGTTCCAGGAAAATATGCAATTAATTTTGAACTGCGACGGCCGCCGGTGTAAAACAAGCGTCGTATACGTACTGATTCATTTATAAAACGCCTGTTCGTTCCTCAGATAAACAAACTCGCACAAACCATCCCCACTCAAGGTAGCAGTCATTTCGTTCTTTCTAACGCAGTAGCCGATGCAACAGCAGTCTGCGTAATATAAAACAATCTGAATGATTGCAATAAAGGCTTAATTATGAATGAATGGATTAGTCTAGCAGTTTTTCCTCATTGGGACTACATATCAAATTTCAATGAGAGATAATAGCGGCAGGCAACAACCATAAGATTTTGTAATGTCACACACAATATATAGCACTCTCTGTAAAAGGGAAGATCTTTGGAAACTTAAGGTTTAGTTATTAAAAAACAAATACATTCTTTTAATAAGTACCGTTATTTAAAATCTTTCAAAATAAACCCATTGGTATGGTGTAGAAGTGTCTAATAATCATTTCTAATGAAAAGAGCCTGCATTTTTTCTATCAAACAGAAACGGGGACCTTACTTCTTAGCTCTCTATATGCTTTGATCCCCCAATAATCAAATTTATTTATTTTTCGGCTTTGTGCTCTTAATTTGAAAACAATTTGTATATTTTGTAAATCATGATTATATTTAAATACTCTAAACGAAAAAAAAAAAAAAAAAAAAAATTCCACTTACTTTTCTTCATCCTTATTGACAAATCGACAAAGGAAAGTTTCCTTATCAAAATAACTGCTATAACTATCTGGATCCGCCCATTCCCCGCTAGGAGGAGATATACCGTTTAAGGAACACGGTATCGCTTGGGCGGGAAGATCCATAAACTTCTTTTCTATGGGGTAAGCCTTGGAAACGGTAGAAACATTGCCGAAATCGACGTAGTACACTTTGTATTGAGTGCCCAATACTTCTACGACTCGTGCCCTGTAGAGGACTTTGTCCTCGTCGAAGAGAGCTATGATGGGGGCTCCTTTTGCGACGCGGTCGGGTTTTTTGTCTTTATAGAATTCGCAAATTTCTTCCATCATAGTTTTGAAAGTTGCCTGGGGAGAAAAAATGGAAAAGTAAATACATCTTACAAGGAAAAATTACAGTTCAGTCAATAATTGTTCTTATTTTGATTAAATATTTATATCAATATTTGCTTGGGGATAAAATCTTTTAGCTCCTACTTAATGATATGTGAATATTTAAAGTTGTGAATCGGCATGAAAAATTAATGATAGTTTCCTTTATAAATTATGGTCCAAAAGTTCCGTTACGAAAATACGAGGTGCTAAAAATTTTTGAAAAAAGAAATTACTTATTTTTTTTTGAAACCACTTGAAATATTTCAGTGAAATTTAGTATGCAGTGACAGTTAATAAAGAAGCATATTTTAAAATACAAAAATATTTTCAGCTTCCGATATTTTTGAATTCCTCAATTAATTTGAAATTATGAGCTCTCTTGAGTTGTTTTCCAGCAGCGCTATTCTTGACCACTCGCAAATTTCAAGGTCACTCGTAATGTCTAACATTACGAACGAAATAGCAAAATGTGTATTCTTGGTTATACGCAACACATTCGAGTACTCGCATAAAACTGCGAGTGGGTATTATCAATCGCAAACTATTTGCGTGTGCGTTTAATGAATTGACTTGTGTCATATGTGTTTAGTTTTTAATTTAAGAGATTTTTTTAATGGATACTCGTATTAGACCTAATAAAAACCTTGATAATACGATTATACTATGGTTATATCAGTGCAAAGACCTAATTCGTTCCAGAATAATAATTTTATATTTTAAATGAACATCATTTTGTGCAGACATTTAGAATTTCAAAGGAATTGTGTCTATTTTTAATAAATACACTCTCGCCCTATATGAGACCTCAGATTAAATAGAGGTTAACGTATTTCATTTATTTGTTTATTAGTAGTAGCTTCAGGGTTTTTTTTGTGCCAGGAAACTGTAACATGGACCTTGGTAATAGTTTATCTGTATCAGTTTCTCGGGCATCCGTATACAGATGCCCTAAAGAAATCAGCAGTGCTTTAAATGAACCAAATTATTTTTAATAAATTTAACATTTTCTAAGAAATTTTAAAGAGCTAAATGCAGTCAGATAATGAAAACTGTCATTTCATAATACAAAATATTAATATCATGCGGTCATTCAGCGTGTCATTTTATTATAATTGTAACGTTGCCAAATTTAGAATGTAGAACCTTCGCAAGCAATTGCGAAGGGGTCTCAAGAATCTCATTTTAGGAAAGTATGCATAAATGAACCCTTCGCAAGGTTGAGTATACGTGTATTTGCGAAGGATATCAAGAATAGCGCTGCTGAGATGCGTCGTTTTTACCCTTATACTGTCCGAAAAAAAATGAATGTAATTATTGAAGATACAATTTTGCAATAAATCTAGTTGCCCTTCATTAACTGTCACTGCTTACTAAATATCACTGAAATATCTCAAGTGGTTTTGAAAATATTAATTAATTTTTTATTTTGTAACAAATTTTTGGACCATAGTTCATAAATAATTTTTCATGTAGATTCACACCTTTAAATATTCGAATCACTAAGGACCACCCTGTATAATTTACAGTGTCCTGTGATACTGACTAATAAAAATAATACGATCGACAGTTTACCTCCAGAAAACTACTCCTTTGGCTAATACGCAACAGGGATTGAATTATAACTAAAGAAAAACAGCAGAGAGAAAATAATTTACAACACTACTTTGGTGGTGATGGGTTACTTTACTACTCCTTTCCTCAGACAACTACCAGCCATGAGGGCGAGGAAATTTAACGCATCTGCAAATTCCATTACACAAATATTCTAATCAAGAATGTCTATTTCTTGCCGTTGAGTCCTAAGAAGGACGAAACCGGTTCAAGAATGACATTCTCTTTAGTAAACAAAATCAAAAGTAAACTGTTGAAAATTATTTTCTATTTCTGCTCTATCAGCCAAAGGAGTAGTTGTTTTCCAAAGGGAAACGGTTTCATATGGTTTCGAAATTTATTTTTCTATTTTCTTTTATATTTATACGTAATTTTTAGCCATTTTTTTAATAAACGGTGCTAGTCAAAAGGAAGGAATACATTCAATAAAAGGCTAAGTATTGATATTTAGAAAACTTCCAAAAAAAAAATGTCAATTTTGTTACTAATTTCTGTATTTTTTGATATAATATACGGCTATACAGAGTGATGCGTGTAAATAATAAAAAAATGCACTTTCCTGTTGTTTTTGAAAAGTCTCAATTTGTCTCAAAAATTTCATTATGTAAGGTAACAAACCTATTACATTACCATGTTGTCAATTGGCTGGAGTGTCGGAATATGGAATAAAAAATACGGGTGGTTATTTAAAAAAATGTCGATAACATCGCTAAATTTACATGCATCACCTGTATATCAGAATTTTAAAGGGATAATTTAAAACAAAATTGACCAGTTTTTGAAAATTTTCCAAAAATCAATACTTTCCATTTTATCGAAATCATTCCTTACTTTTGACTACCATAGATTGTGAAAAATATATAGATATATTATATACCACATACCTGTAATTTTGCAATACTTCGTGGTATTTTACTTTATACAAATAAATAATATTACAAAAAAAAAATTAGGATTAAATATAGCAATTATAACAATTATCAGTTAAAATGTTGATAATACAAGAAACTTTACTTTCAGTTAAAGCAATATGTAATTTTTTTTTTCTCCAATTTGTAACAGTTGTTCATTTCAACATTTGTATGTAATACTATGCGAATTACTTTTATATTAGCATCTCTATCATGTCAAAACTAGAATATCTGAGTAGTCAACCGGCTACATCCAAATTTTTTCAAAACCAATTTTAAAGTATACTATGCTACTTTATTACATGGCATATTCCGATTATATCATAAGCGACTCCATACCACTGAAAGCTGCTCTCAAATATGGGGATGAATTGCAAAACCGAATACATCCAACGTAAAGTCTGTTTCAAAAGCAGACCCATCCAAATTAGTGAATTAACCAACAATGAAAGATTCTCAGAATTTGGCTGAAGAAGATATTTGTGATGTTCCTAAAGAAATACCACAACCCAATATTTAAATACCAGAACCCAATTCGTTTAACTTAAAATTTGTTTATAATTTTTAGTTTTTTTTTTTTCTTCCGAAGTGTTCAAGTTTGTGTAACCTTAATTTATAATAAAATTATATTAGAACCACATTGCCTGTATTTTATTTAAAAATTTAAAAAGGAAATTACAAAAAAATATATTTTTCATATTTGTAATTTGTCTATGTCCAAACTTCAAATCTCATGATTATTGAACCATGATTTTTTAATTTGTCCCTAAAGTTATGTTAAATACAATGTAACATATCTATATATTCCGAAAATATTTCCCTCAAAGTTAGAAATATTGATATTTTTGCAAATATGTCAATATTTGCTAAAATAGATGTAGCCGGTATTGCAAGTAGACGACTCAATGTGAATGTTCCCTTTAGAAAGGATTATTATAATATAAAGATGAATCAATTCAATACCAACTTACCTGACAATTAACCTGTTGAACATAAAATAATCCAGGATTATGGAACCAACTTATAAGAACGTTTTCTTCGGTACCAATAACGTCGTAATCATTAAAAGTAGCTGTAGCGGGAGCGGCATCTATACTGGGTGTCACAGCGCTCACGTTCCAAGAATCTTCGGTGGTAGTAGTGGCATTCCAGGAATCCCCGCCGCCGTTTCTGTTATCTCGGTTGTAGGTACTTCGAGGTTTGTCGAAAGTGTGGCCACCGCGAGTGTTGTCGTTGCGGGTACTGCTCCGGGGGCCTTTGTGAAAGCCTTTTTCCGAGCCGCCGAAACTCGATTCAGATTCATCCCTGTGATGGGCAAAACAACCGAAATGTAAATTCAGAATAAGAGCAATGATAATATTATTAATTATAATAAACAACAAAATGATATTGGTAGTACTTATAGCGAGATTTAGTTAAAGCTATTCTTGCATCTAAGTGAGTAGTCAATAAATATAACTTTTTATGAAGTTCAATAGGGACAACGTAGATAAATAATGAAAGAATTCTCGATTCCTTTCCTATCAAACAGTTTGGAATGGATAGTTTATGAATAAATTAGCAATTCTTTTAGTGATTGAAAAATTCTGAAAACTAGGATATGAATTTTTGGAACAAATATCGAAATTCCCCCTATAAAATTATATTGCCTTGCTTTTTGGAGAAAATATTTTTACAATTGGCGCCTCTGCGAACGGTAAACCTTTTATAATTGATATTTTCTCATATGTCCAAAAATAACCGAGATATTGGTCTTCCACATACTAATGGATAAAATTACGATCTGTTTTTGATCAACGAAATTGCACACATCTATAATATAATACGCACCCTAAAAACGGACATTCCAAGATACATTTTTATAAAAAAAAAAAAAAAAAAATTGGAATAAGATCCCTTCTGCACTAAAGATTTTAGAAATCAGAACCACTAAAATCAAAATTGAAATCATTGCTGTGTGATAAAGCATATTGTAACTTAGACAAATTCTTCTGTGATGCAGTAGTAATTACATAAAACATTGATTATTAAAAACAAAATGTATAAAATGTTGTATGTTGTACAACGAATAAATAAAAAAATGTTCAGATATGGTAGAATCAAAGAGGTTAGAAAGGGTAGAGGTAACATAGGAAGCATTTACACGAATTTTGCCAAAACCGAAAAACTGGGTGGAAGGAGTAGGGAGATGTTCTGGGCCGGACTTAAATATTTGTACCTAATTTTGGTAACTAGAAAATGAAAAATTATGAAACGTTTTTTACTTCATTTGTTAGTACGATTTATTTATGATGAGGGCAATAACACTTTATCAATATATAGCTAGTAGCTAAGGGCTGATTTCACCGTTGTGTTAAACGAAGTTTAAATTACTAAACGAAGATTAAAATGACATTGTTAATGTAAAAATGTCATTCTAATCTCCGTTTAGTAATTTAAACTTCGTTTTATGTTTGTAGGATTGTCATTTTAATCTTTAAGTATTTTAAACTTAGTTTAACACAACGGTGGAATCGGCCCTAAGTAAAAGTTTATAAAATTATTGTAACAAAATAGCTACTTATGTGTTAAGAGAAGAAAGTATAACACTTTGGCTCTAGAGACAAAAAGTTGTCGAAACTGCCAAATGACTTTCTGCTCGAATTACACACAAGATAAAATAAATAATACAATTTTATTAGAAATGGGTTAAGTTATAATATGGTAAATTTATTTGACAAAAGCCTACTCTTCGAAGAGAAAAAAAAAATTAGTACTTACCTATATGTTGGATATTATTTATGATTTAATCATTTATTTACGGAAAATACTGTTCGATGATTTAAAATATTAGGCCAATTAAAATATTTTAAATTAGCCTACGTTTTAAAATACTTACCGATTAGCTTTCATTTATTTAATTCAAATGAAAACAGAAAAACGTGCGCCAATAATGTCAAATCATGACAATTCGCGGAAAACGTCAACTTTCTGGTTAGATTTGAATATGCCTACTTTGGATAGTGATAGTTCTGTTTATAAATACGGACCTAAAAGTGACCTTTTATGTCAATCGGAGAAAAAAATTATTTTTGCTTCACCATGCAGAGGTACGAAATCACCCTGTCTAGATCAACATATTTTGAAAGTAAGTAGCATACAGTGTCGGCAAAGCTGTGCAGTACTCGATTAAATTGTACTTAAGTACTCAGTTTTTGGTACTAGTGAGTACTTTCCTCCAAATGAGTAAAACCGTTTTCATTTTCACCTCTTTGAAAAAATGTTACTTTTCAAAAGTTTTTATTTTAAAAATATCGATAAACCAAATAGAAATTGAATCTCTTTCCTTTTATCTAACTTAGAACTTAGTTTATTTTTAGAATTTTCTGTTCAACCTAAGTACTTTAAAATTCATTGTTTTTAAAATACAATGTTTTTTTTTTTATATTTTTGTGATAATTTCACTAAAGCAAAGTGATAATGAACTTCTGTTTGGATTTTTATAAGTTTTGAAATAAGCAAAAACTTATACTTAATAAAAGGTGAAAATAAAAAGTTTTTCCTGCTCTTTTTCATTTCATATCTGTCCATTTCAGTCCACTCTATATATTATTATACATTTTTAAATATATAACTGGTCTTTTGAGTATTCTCTACTTGTACCTCTACCTAATAGCCGACACTGTATATGGTAAATAACTTTTTTGTTGTCTTATATAATAACGGAGATATTATCCACTACCACTCTAAGAACTATTCTGTATAATCAAATAAAAATAGCAATAGAGAGATATTGCAAGTTCACTTAAGGTCAGTTACTACTAGCGCCGCTCTTATTTTAGCATCTAAGCATGTGCAGATCGTTTATGTTTGAATTGAAAATCATTGTTTGCACGACGCCACCCAAATTGCTCCTATTTTTCCTTTCAATGCTTACCTCCGCCTGAGTTCAATCACCATTGACAGCTGTTTTTTTTATTTATTTGTTGGTGTTTTAGCAATTTAAAGTGTTCTAGTTATTCAATTTTAAGTTCAAAATGCCAGGATGTATGTTGAAAAATTGTATATACTTATAATACAAGTACCAATGTTATGAAAGATAAAAAAATATACTCGTTTTCAGCGGTATTTATTAACGTTTTGACATAAAGCGCCATTATCCTTTGAGCTGAATACTTCAGATCCTCATTAAGGGGTTTCAATAAATATTAAGCATCAAATATATATTTCAGAAAACAGATTTCATATTACTTACATACATTTACAAAAGGGTAAAATTTTGAACATTTAATTTAAATAAGAAGTAAATAGGCATTGTTACTAACAAAATTTTATTTTTAAAAAGTAGTTATATTTCAGCGTTCCAACCCTCGATATCACTTACTCGTAGTCCGTCCCTGGCACCACTTTGTGCACGTATTTAAAGAATTGGCAGACTCCCCGCTTCTCTCTTCTAACCGCTGCTCCTTCCATTACCCTTAATTCGTCACTTCGTGCCGCTAGCGTGCAGTTGTATGTGTGTGTGTAAGTAAGAAAATACTTACGTAAGTATACATTTAATAATTTATGCCTTTATTTTCGCTTTATAGAATATAGGTATGGCAGACTCCAGTGATGAGAGCGGTAATTCGAAAGAAATTCTCCTAGAAAGATTAAAAAAGCTCGAGAAACATATGCGTAAATTTAAAAAGCGTTCTCGCAAACAGAAACGCCATCATAAATCTCCTAAAAGGAGAAGCTCAACGAGCACGAGCCGATCAAGCAGTCGCGGTCGTAGCCGATCGAGATCGAGACATCGGAAAGGCAGTTTATGCAGCGGCTCGGTGTCTCCAACGGAACACCGGGATCGCACATTAAAAAAGGACGGAGCAAGTCGGAATCAAAGCCTGGAACCGCTAAAGCGCCAACGGCGCGAGAGTTTTAGTGAGTCACGCGGAGGCAGCGTGGACATAGAGACAGTGGCGGATTCAGGTAAGGTATCGCCTTCTCTCATTTTACATAATGAAGATGAATTATCGGATGACGTAATGGAAATTTTGGGCAACGACCCGACGAGAAATAACCAAGCAAAGCTTGAATTACATTCTGCACTGGGAAAAAGATGGGGTTACATTGCAAAGCAAGGTTTAAAGCAAGACGAAAAAGTCTCACTTTTAAATAAATACCCGTCTCCCCCTAACTGTGAAGACTTAATACCACCTGTCTTAAATCTTGAAGTATCCAACATACTTTCGGCCCCTCACGTCAAAAGGGATAATGGTTTTTTGGATATTCAAACTCATTTAGTATACGGAATATCAGCTTTAGGAAAAAGCATGGATGTTCTTCTAAAGGAAAACATACCAAAAGATGTCAAAGACATCCTAATTGAAACAACAAATGATGCAGCCCGATTATCGTGCAATCTTCTTTATGATATTACCAATATTAGACGTAGTGTACTCACCCCTCTGCTAAATAAAGATGTTAAGAGCTTAGTAGAGAAAACTCTGCCAGAAAAACATCTATTTGGTAATGATCTGGGGGAAAAAATAAAATAATTGAGAAATTTGGAAAAGACTGGAAAGGACCTGAAGGCAACTGCCAAGTTTTATCCTCAAGCAAAATATTTTTATGACAGGAAAAATACCCAACTAAGGGGTGCAGGTCGTAGGCCAATGGCCCCAACATCTAGCTCACAATATTTAAACAGGAGACGCCCGGGCCGTCAAGGGGAAGCGAGAACCCAAAAAAGGGCATTACCCCAAGAGGGAGGAGCAGATACGGAGAAGGAGATAAAAGCAAGTAAAACTTACATTGCTGGTAGATTACAACTATTTAATTAAAAATGGGAAAAAATCACTTCTAATGAAGTATTACTTTCCTGGATTAATGGTTATAAAATTCCATTTTCAAAAAAGCCTACTCAGCAATATTTTAGGCAACAAAAAAATTCAATGACTGAGAACAAATTATATAAAAACGCCATTGGCGATCTTCTTAGTCTAGGTGCCATCAAAAAAAGTAAAAATTGCCCAGGACAATTTCTTTCAAGGTATTTCCTACGTGATAAATCAAATGGTAAGAAAAGGTTTACCTGAACTTAAAAAACTTAAACTCCTTTGTTCATGCAAAGCATTTTAAAATGGAGGATTACAGAACCGCAATGAGGTTACTCCGAAAAATTTATTTTATGTCATCCATTAACCTAAGGGATGCTTATTTTTTAGTGTCTGTAGACGAAAACCATAGACAGTATCTACGGTTCCAGTTTGAAAATTGTATATATGAATTTACATGTTTATCATTCGGTTTATCATCAGCACCACATTGTTTTACAAAATTGTTAAAACCAGTGATGAAAAACATAAGAGAAAAAGGTATACTAGTTGTAAATTATTTAGATGACATATTTGTCATAGGCGAAAATAGGGAGCAATGCTCTCGTCATGTAAAATACATAACCAAGCTGTTAGAGTCCTTAGGTTATATCATTAACCTTGAGAAAAGTAAACTGACCCCGAGCACTAACCAAAAGTTTTTAGGGTTTGTGTACAATTCTAGAGACATGACCTTGGAATTACCGTTGGAAAAGCAGCAAAAAATATACCAACTAGTAAACTTTTTTCTCACGAAAAAATCTTGCAAAATAAGATATTTGGCAAAATTTATTGGCACTCTGATTCCAGCTATAAAGTATGGCTGGCTATATACAAAAAATTTAGAAAGAGAAAAATATCTAAATCTTTCAAAAAACAATTTCGATTATGAAAAAATTATAACTCTGTCACCCAGTATTATATCCGAACTACAATGGTGGAAAAGCAATATCATGACCAAAAAGAATAATATTTTACAAGACCACTATGACATAGAAATATCAACAGATCCTTCCCTGACAGGATGGGGAGCCTGTTATAAAAATCAGACTTTTAAAGGATGGTGGAGCGAGGAAGAAAAATCCAACCATATAAATTGGTTAGAACTAAAAGCCATTTTTAATGGTCTTAAACAAATAGCTTACAATATGACTCACTCCAACATCCTAGTTAGAACAGATAACATGACAGCCTTATCATATATCAACAGAATGGGCAGCATCAGATTTCCAAAATTGAGTTCCTTAGCAAAATCTATTTGGCAATGGTGCGAAAGCCGGACCTCTGGATAAATGCCTGTTATATTAGTTCTAGCGATAACTGGAAAGCAGATGAAGCCTCCCGTTCTCTACCAATAGAAACGGAATGGTCTTTATCAGAAAAAGCCTTTCTTAAAATAGTTAAACACTTTGGCGAACCACAAATTGACCTGTTCGCATCAAAACAGAACGCAAAATGTAATACGTACGTTGCGTGGCAAAAAGATCCAGAGGCCTTGACTTCAGACGCATTCAGTATAAAATGGAGTGAAATGTTTTTCTACGCTTTTCCGCCATTCTCATTAATACTGCGTTGTTTACAAAAAATTATGACTGACAAAGCAGAGGGCATTTTGGTCGTGCCATTATGGACAACTCAGCCATGGTTTCCATTGTTCAAAAAAACTTTCAGTAGATGACATTGTCTTCTCACCTGAAAGTAATCTGGTTTATTCGTCTTTCAGCAATCAACACCCTTTGGCGGAGGAGATGACATTGATTGCCGCCAAGCTATCAGGAAAGCGTTCCTAATCAAAGGAATATCGGATTGTGCGATAGAAACTACCATGAATTCTATATCTTCGTCAACTAGGGCCCAATACCATAGCACTTACAAAAAATGGTTCGTATTTTGCAAAGAAAAGAAAATCGACCCATTTAATGCACAGACTCCGCATATTATAACATTTTTACAAAACATTATGGACACAGGAGATCATCAGTATGGTACAATAAACTAACATCGAGCCGCATTGTCTCTTATACTCACAAAAAACAATAAAACTGAAGCCATGATTTCCAGATTTATGAAAGGAGTGTCCAAGGTAAAACCAAAAAAAACCTAAATATAATACGACATGGGACCCTCAACAAGTTTTGAATTACATAAAAAATACTGGAAGTAATTCGGAAATATCTTTAAAGATGTTAACATTAAAATTGGCCACCATGTTTGCTTTAGTAACGGGACATAGAATTCAAACAATATCTCTTATTAAACTTTCCAACATCCTTTTTTTCGGAACGACATTAAAATTTTTTATCACTGACAAAATAAAAACATCTGGAATTAACAGGGCCCAACCTTGCCTCCAGATTCCCCAATTTAGAGACGATCCAAACCTGTGTGTTCCAACAGCCTTAAAGGAATACATAAAACGAACCGAAGACAAGAGAGGTGATAAAGACTATATTTTCCTAACCCATAAAAAGCCGTACACAGAAGCTAATAAACAGTCTATAAGTAGATGGGTTAGAGAAACACTAACCCTGGCAGGCATAGACAAATCATTCACAGCACACTCTACCCGTCATGCGGCTACATCAGCAGCAAAACGGTATGGCGTATCTATAGATTCCATAATAAAAACGGCTGGATGGACAACACCAACAACCTTTACCAAAGTTTACAACAGGCCTGTTGTAGATAACAGTGAATTCGCATCAAAATTACTTTCATTTCACAAAAAATAAGATACTTTTAGTTTAAATACTTTGGAATTACTAGTTATTGTGTTGTATTGCATGATTTTATAACAGTTTACCATTACTTTTAAGTTACTGAAATGTTACCTACATATTTATGTTTCTTTGGAAAATAAAAAACATTTAGTTTTTACTTTTTAATACGCAATTGCAACAAATTCTTTAAACATCTACGAGTAAGTGATATCGAGGATTGGAACGCTGAAATATAATTAAACGATCAAACGAACTTACCTGAAGTGAAATTCGATCGTAATTATATGAAGCTTCCAATCCGAAGATATCACTACCCACCCAAGCCCTCAAAAATTATATATTTTGCCCTGTTGCAATAGGCGTTTCTTTGGGAAAAATGAAGGGTAACGGAAGGAGCAGCGGTTAGTAGAGAGAAGCGGGGATTCTGCCAATTCTTTAAATACGTGCACAAAGTGGTACCCAGGGACGGACTACGAGTAAGTGATATCTTCGGATTGGAAGCTTCATATAATTACGATCGAACTTCACTTCAGGTAAGTTCGTTTGATCGTTTAATTTTATAAGAATATTTACTAAAGGTGGTTTTTAGCCTTTTTTGGTAGATAAATAAGAAGTAAAGAAGCATAGTTGCTTGATAAATTTTATTTTTATAAGGTATTTTTATAAGAATATTAGATGATATACAGGATGACCTACTTAAAATTTCAAGGTTCATCTTATTTGCAGTCAAACCAAAAGTGACATTTGAATCTTAAGTCTTAAAACAAAGTAAAACGCACAATATGATCTAGTATAAGCAAAAAAATACTAAAGTTACGGGAGTTGGTCACATTGTTAATAAAATGTTACATTATAAACCCCTAAACAACTCAAACAAAATTTTCGTTTACTAAAAAAATCCAAATTCTAGCAAAATTTATTATACAATCGAATGCGGTTTTAAAGACAACGGGATCAAAAATCCGAATTTCTAAATTTTGGAGCTCAATGCTCGGATAAAAGCAAGCGACCGATAGAGGTTACAAAAATAATCAATTTATCGATTATTCTGATATTTTTTTATGAAAATCGATTTATCCGTTATTTTTAATAAATTATTTTTGTTTTTGTAAGATAATGTAATAATCGATTTTAAAGGAAATACAAAAAGAAAGTAGATTTATTCAAAATAATCTGTTGAATAAAAATAATCGATTTTTTTGGAAAAATCGATTTATCTTTTAATCGGTTTTTTTAATTAATCGATTATTTTCGATTTTTAGATAATAGTGTAACGAAGTTACTTTTTTTTTATTTATTTAAGAAATATAGGATCCGTCGGAAAACCGAATTATTATTTTTATTTTATTTTTCGTATTCATCATTTAGCTTTAACGTTAAAAATTCGAGTTTTCAAACGTTTACTATATATTGAATCTTCCCATCAAAATTTTTTATAAGTCAGCGGACGATCGCCTGCATTTCCCCACCTCAATCTTCGATTAATAATCGAGTTTGCACGACGAGTGGCGAAAATCACCTGTAAAACAAGCTGCACCGGCCAGATTAGGGCTGTTACGGAATAGCTTTTTGACGTATCTAGTACGACCTGTGCCTGTTCCAAGTAGATACCTATTCCAAATACCTATTCCCGTTACAAGCTATTCCAAAATTTTATGACTGAATATTGTTGGCGCTTGGCGCATATTCAGTAGGAAGTAGGTGATCCCTGAATCTAATGAATCTCATAAGCATAATATATAATATCGATCGATATTGTATTGAACTTAAAGGGTGCTGTTGTTTATTTACATAATATTAATTAAATTATTGTTCATTATGAATAGACGTTCGAGTGTAGTGTGGAATTTTTTTTTCGGTGGTAGATGACAAAAAACTAATTGCAAAATGTGTGCAAAACAGTAATTTCTTATAAAAAAAACACCTAGGAAAGCACCTTACAGTACAATTTCAATTACTCTGAATAATTTTTAAAATTTCACTAGTTCGTAAATATTCTCCTGTCTTATAAACATATTATAATTCCTAAAAAAAAATACCTACAATCAAGAGAGTTGAAACATCAAACGAAACCTATTACCAAAATACTGAATAGGTACACGAACGTATTACAAGTTGCCTGACTAATCTCATATCATTCCGTTTCAGTTACAACGCGCGATAGCATCCAGTGATACAAGTAATAGGTTTGTGTGAAATTTGGTAACAGGTACGCGGAATAGGCAGGAGATACCTATTCCAAAGTAACAGGTCCAGTTCCATTGTAACAGCCCTAGGCCAGATCTCATTATCTTTCCGCCGACGCTTGAGTTAGTAAGCAGCAATCCTTAGCAGTACCAGCCGCCTCCGATTAAACAAAACCCGTTCTCCGAGTACAGGTAAAAAAAACTGATTTCTTATCGCGTTGTTTTTGGAAGTAAATAAAAGACACATCCCGATTTATACCGGCTTTATTTTGTATTGAATTTGAAATACCGAAATAATTAATATTAAAGCATTTTGCTCTGTTAAATATCTTTACATTTTTAGAAATATTTATTTTCATTTCTCGATTGAATTAATTTTTTATTTTATTTTCCGATTTTGGATACGATTAAATTATTTAATAAGATAAATAGATTTAACGATTTAATTGCTGCCAGGTCTAGGTTAATTTTTTTTTACAGTAGTTAATTCTTTTATTTCAATTTTCTTTCCTTTAAATTAAATACAGGGTGATACTCGTAATCAATTTAATGATAAAAAAAATAATGTCTGAAAACTAACTAGTGTTTTGTATGCGTGATTGTGTCGCTACACTACTAGTGATTATACATTATCCGTGGATTATTTTTTTTTAAGGGGGTCACGACCGAAAACACATTTTTTTTTGATTTCCGTATAGAAAAGTAAATACTATCTGATACCTAGCTAGTGTTTTGTATGCGTGATTGTGTCGCTACACTGCTAGTGATTAGGTATTATCCGTGATAAAATTTAGTTTAATTTTCCTTTAATTAGTTTTTCGATTAAAGTTTAAAAGAAAAGAAAATATGTCTGAAAACTAACTAGTGTTTTGTATGCGTGATTGTGTCGCTACACTACTAGTGATTAGACATTATCCGTGGATTTTTTTTTAATTTTTTTTAAAAGGGGGTCACGACCGAAAACACGTTTATTTGAGTTCCGTACAAAAAAAAAAATAAATAGTATCTGATATCTAGCTAGTGTTTTGTATGCATGATTGTGTCGTCACACTGCTGGAAATTAGATATTATCCGTGGTTACATTTTGTCTTTTACAGGATTTAATACCAAAAGGGTGGGATATTAGATGGGAAGCTAAACTAGTTACCTGGTACCGATTAATTTTATTTTTCATAGTTGTTAATATTGAATTCTATTTCCGTATATATTCCCTGTTCATAAGTAAATGCTACCGTAATCCGATTTAATTCAGAACTCCGTGTCATTTGCTTTTATCTGTATATTTATCTAAATCACGTCTGATTGAGCTCCGACCTGTCAAGCCATCGTCCGCAACCGCTTATTTTTGTTATTTTTTTGTTCAAGGTTATAACGACCTTTCCCTTTTTCTCTTTCAGCTTCGACAATTCTTTAAACGTAACAATAACGATTAAAGCCCGTTGTTGTTACCCTTTTATGTGTATAGTCTTACATCAACGAGACCCCTGGAGTGTTTCCGTTATCTCCACTAGAAGCTACCTGTGTTGTGGAGCAAACCACATTAAAAAAACTGGCGCTCGAGTACTTCCGAGTCCTAGGGTGTCACTTGTAAGGGTAATATTTTCTTGGAGGCAAGAAAACATCTTACAATAGAATAATCAATTTTAAAGGAAATATGAAAAGGATTATTAGAAAATAATACATAATTCGGTTATTTTTTTGGAAAATAGATTTATCGTAGAATCGGCTTCATAATTAATTGGTTATTTTAGAATAATCTATTATTTTCGGTATTTCAAAGATAATCGAAAATAAATTATTAATAATAATCGATAATTCGTTTTTTTTTTGAAAATAGATTTATCAGTTAATCGACTTTTTAATTAATCGATTATTTTCGATTTTTCAAAGATTCTCGAATAATCTGTTTCAATGGTCGAAAAAAAAAAATGGATTATTTGAAATAAACGATAATTCTTTTATTTTTTGTGAACATTGATTTATCGGTTAATTCGCTTTTTAATTAATCGATTATTTTTTATTTTTCACAGATAATCAAGTAGTCGATCTTAAAGGAAATACGACAAAAAATAAATTGTTTGAGAATAATCGATCGATCGAAAATAATCGATTATTTTCCGTGATCGATAATTTATTTCGATAATCATCCACCCCTAGCGACCAAATGACTTTTAAGAGGTTTAAATTTTAAAATGTTATCTGGTTTCAGACATGCATTTCTAGAGTTTTATGTAACTCATCCTCTATATTAATTAATATTCCCAAATAAAGAAGCTGAGGTTACAATACAAAACAGTATTTTCTCATTTTGACTAATTTTTAATATGTAATAGCCGTAGAAAAAATATAATGTTCAACTCACAAGGTTTGATTTGCAGTATTCGCCTGCGCACATGCTTTTTTTATAATACTCGTAGACAATGAGTAGCATTTCTTGCTCTATTAACAATATTCTATTTCAACATTTTACTGTAGTCTCTTGCTGAAAAGTCCGTAGTAAATAAACGCTAACGAAATATTCTATAAAATGTGGCATCTGCTTGATATTAAAAAATCACGTTAATTTTATTTCATAATACCAAATTCCATCAAACATATATTTTAAATAAATTTAATAGGTCATTATGATGCTAATAAACAAAGTCCGGTTCCTGTCACAGAGTTCGGATCTCCACCCAGTTCCCCGACTCCGTTAACCTTTCTTTAGAAATTGGCAACATTTGCGCAGGTTAAACACCGGTATATGTTATATCTCTGGTCTCTTTTATCTAAGACATAAATACACATTTTTATATGTTCTGTTTTTAAAAATTAATATTTAATATAATTACTGCATCACAGAAGAATTTGTCTAGGTTACATAATGCTTTATCACACAGCAATGATTTCAATTAATGGTTCTGATTTTTAAAATTTTTAGTGCAGAAGGGATCTTATTCCATTTTTTTTATATAATTCTAATTTTTTTTTGATAAAAATGTGTCTTGGAATGTCCGTTTTTAGGGTGTATCTTTATTTTTACCTCGAATTTTCGACAGATTATTACGTTTTGGATTCCTCCAAATCCGTTTTGACTATTTTCACGATGATCTGTCTGTTTGTATAATCAATAACTCATCAACGGATCAAGGGAAAAACACCAAATTTTTAAATAATGCTTTAATCCATCCTCTAATGAGTATATTAGATTTTTGACATAGTCGGAGCATCTGGGGTTTATAGGGAGTAATTTTTTCTAATTTATGGAATATAAGTTATTTACGCTTAGAAAAGAAATTTCTTTAAATAAAAGTTGCTTGTGATAAATTATTCTCTATAATTTTTATCCTATACAAAATTTTCCTAAAATGGTCTGTAATCGAGAAATTTGACAAAAAATGCAAAATTCGAATTTTTAAGAAAATTGTTCCAATAAATGTTGCTTGTGATGCCATTCTCTATAATTCTTGCTCTATACATGATTTCCCTAAAATGGATCGTATTGGAGATATTTGAGGAAAAGTGCAAATTCGAATTTAGAGATAACTCAAACTCAAAAACGTGATACAATAGGTTGTACAAAATAACCAGAAAATCTTGTAATAACTAGACAGGAAAGTCATGATGACATCAAATTTTTATGTGAAAAAGTGAAAAGAATTCTTTTTTGAAAAAATATTACACAAAATTCTATAGGGATGATTTGCTTTAGAATAATAGTTGGCAGATGCAGGGTTTATTTAATTTTGGGAGGTATGTTAAAATAAAGAGTTTATAAAAAGTGATCCACAATAGTAGTTTGTACAAAAAGAGCGGACACGATGGCCATACGCGATACAGACAATCCACTCGAGTTGAACAGTATATTTTTTCTAAGACCCACTAACTAAATTTTAAAACTTAATTTAGGGAGCATTAAGATAAAATTACTATTTTAAAAATAATTAATGATTTTTATTAATTTATTAAGTAAAATAAACTTAAAAACAAAAAAGGAATATCTTATGAATTGCTATTATTTATCCATTCTTCACGAGAATAATTCATTTAGTTTGACAGAATTGTCACTCATTAAAACTATTAAAAGTTAATTCAATAAAACAATTTTCACGTTTTCTTCAAGTCTCATATAAAATTTAGTTTTTATTTTTCTTGTATGACCTATTATATAAAATTTAGTTTTCCTGATATAACATCCAGCTAATGGTTTTTTACTGGAAAGTCATACATTCTCGTAGAAATCCTTCGAACATGCTTGCAATTTTGAAAAAATACTAGCAATAGATAATCAATACGAAAATCAGCGCAGTCACGAGAACTATATCGAATTCATGTGGAAATCACCACAGTAACTAGAAATCTGTCGAAATTATGTGGAAATCACCACATTCTTCCAGAAATCACCATATGATTTGCGAAAATCATATGAATTCGGCAATACATTGTACATTTTTACAAAGAGTGGTTTGCCCCTCGGGAAGACCAATATCTTGGTTGTTTTTGGATAATATGAGAAAATGTCAAATACAAAAGATTTACGGTTCGCAGAGGCGCTCATTGTAAAAAATATTTTCCAATATTTTCTCCAAAAAGCAAAGCAATATAATTTTATAAGGGAAATTTGGATATTTGTTTCCAAATTTTTTAAAAATTCATATCCTTGTTTTCGAAACTTACCAATTTTTGAATCACTTTAAGAATTGCTAATTTATTCAAAAACTATCCATTCCAAACTGTTTGATAGTAAAGGCATCGAGAATTCTTTCATTAACTACTCACTTAGATTTTTACAAATACAATGTCCGGAATTCAAATATCATCTGTCACCAAACTTATATGTACAATTTATTTTAAAATGGTTCAAATAAGAAATTATAAAATTAAGTCTACTTACTTCCTGTACTCTCGTTTTTTTATGAAACCATCCCTTGGTTTTCCACCGTATCGATCTCCTCCTCCTGTTCCCTCCCTGTTGTTATATCTATAAAAATATTGTTTTTAACCAGTTCTCTATCTTGTAAGATTAAAAAAAATAAGAATATCAGAACTCACCCTCCCTTAAAATCATTTCTTTGGGGTCTGTCATCCTCAATGTTGTTGGCAGGAGTTCCCCACTCATTATTACTGTCTTTGTTATTCCAAGTATCTTGTGATGCATTATTACTCGGTTTATTCCAGCTATCCTTAGGTTTAGGATTAGATTTAGTACTATCTTCCCAATCTGCGTTATTATTGACAGTATTATCATTTGTGTTCCAGGAATCTTGTCTAGGTTTGTCAAATCGATTATTCGGACTAAAAAAATAAGGTTAAAATAAAACAAAAGTGGTATTTTAAACAAACAACATTTTTAATACAAACCTAAAACCTTTATTATTTTGTCTCCAAGAGTTTTTATCTTCGTTTTCATTCGAATTTTTGTCGTAGTTTCTGAAAAAATAAAAAAATAATATATAAACAAGTTTAGAATTTATAAATATAGTTGTAATGTACCTCCTTTTATATTTCCCTTTATTGAAGCTTGAAACAAGCAGGAATATCAATTCATATCTTTCGTTTTTAAAGTTAGGAAGTAAGAATAAACTGTTTTACAATATTTTTTTCTTACCTATTTTCTCGGTTATCTTGCCTCCAAGATTTTTCGGTTCGTTCGTTTCTATCGCTTCTGTCGTTAGGTTTGTCCCAACTCTTTTGTTCACTAAAAATATAGTAATAAAATAAAATTGCCAATTACAAAAAAAAAATATAAAAATGTACCGTCCAGTGTTATAGTTCTTCTCGCCTTTATTGAAATTTTGTTGTTCCCTTTGTGTGGTGTACGATTTTCTGTGTTCAATTTTGTTACCTGCCTGGACTGCCAATACTGGACTCATCTATAAAACAAAACGATTGTACTTTTTTTTTGCTAATATGTAGGTCCTCAACACAATTTATAACCTGAATCACAAGCTTTTCATGAGAAATTTAAAATCACATCAATTACTAAAAGACTCAACAAACTGTCCACAAGAAGTGCGATTAAAAGAGAAGACGAACATGGACACCTACAACCCCTTATTTTACAAAAACAGGAAATAATTGAAAAAATGATACAAAATTAGGCAAAAATCCAAATATTTAAAGACAAATTAGACTATCATAACTAACATATTAGATTTGTTTTTTTTTATGTAGGCAATGTCTTAAATCCATTAGTTTGCTATACTATAGAAAAACAATGTAAAACACTTCAATGGTCATTTGAGTAGGGTAAAGTGGCGTAAAAGTGACACAGCCAAAACTCTGGGCAAAAACAAGACAAAACAATTTTTCACTATGTCACTTTTCTATAAAATCTGCAAATTTTTGAAATTCTTGTTTACAACTTACATTTACCAAGAAGAATATTTAAAAGGGTATTGTTTCTGTAAGGCAGGCAGCTAAGAACTTCCGTATCGATAAATCTGCTCTGAGCGGAAGAAGAAAGGGCCAATTAAAAAAGAAAGGTAGATAAATTTCCCTTAGCATGGAAATGGCAAACGACTTATCCGAAAAGATTAGAATTATGGCAAAATGACCGAAGAAAAAATTGGGAAAAGAAACAAAAAATAAAGTAGAAAATGAAAAAATGAAAGCAGGAAGGTGAAAGTCAGCAGGAATTCATTGTGTACCAAGACGAGAGTGATCTAGAAGATATTACATTACAAGATAGTGTAGATTAAGAATTCTTCATTAGTTCAGAGGATGGAAAGGGCACAAAGGATGAATTGGAATTGTTTGAAAATGATTTTGTATTAATCAGATTTAGTAAAAAACTATTAAGTCTTCTACGTGGCTCAAATTCGTAAAGTTGCCAAAAATGAAATGGAAGTTATTTACCGGGCAATAAATTTATATTCCTAACGATCAAAGAAAAAACCTTTCCGTCCCAGGGCTGCAAGGAAGTACATCATACACTGCTCAACAATATATATTTGAAATAAATTTTGATAAATACAAAGTTCGATAAATTTAAAGCTTAAATTTATATTAAGATATAATCAAAAAGTTTAACATTTTATTTTTAGTTTTGTTTTTCAAGAATAATAAAATAGATGGTCTCGTTTTTAGACCGGACCTGTTTTAATTTTAACCAAAACAAATGTAAAAAACATAACACTTAATTTTTTTTAGTTCTTTGGTGCGTCTTGAAGTATTCCTACATATCACACATCCAAATAAGTATAACAGGTGATTTTTGTACACTTTATTTCTATTTTTCTTTTTTGTTAAAAATCAATTTTAGATACTCACTTGTGATTTAGCTGCAGCTAATTTATCCAACAACAAAGATGCCACATTGTAATCAGATCCATCAAACAGATCTACTAAAGTCTTCTTATTTAAAGTATCCACAACTTTCATAGTAAAAACGCCTTCCAGAATTAATTCTTCCAGTAATGCATCCCGTTCATCATCAGGTTCCATATTCTGATACCCGTTAAGGCAGCATTCAATTGCTTGCGGTCTTAGAACAGTCAAGATTTCACCTTCGATAGTTTTCAGCTGGTCTACAGGTACTGTTTCTTCATTACCATAGTCAATATAGCGTACTTTTATGTTATCATTAACGACCTCTACTACTTGTGATCGATACCAAAGGCCATCAGCACTGAAGAGGGCGCAACAAGGAAGGTCAACTTTGATGGCAGTTGGATCCATGGGGTCACTCGACATACACACCTCTTGTAATTCAGTCATGAGAGATGCTAGCTCAGATTCTTTATGTACTAGTTGGACGTAGAATCTGAAAGATTCATTTAAAGTAAGTTCCATAATTATTACCATAATTTATACATTTTAAATATCCGAGATTTTTTGGTTGTTAATAAAAGCTTTATGAGCAGTAAAAAGAAAGTCACTGACTAAGGCTTATGCCTACTAAATTCAAAATGAACTATATTTAATAAAAATTGTGAATTCTTATTAAAAAAAAATCCAAAGCTGTATGAAATTGAAGTAAACACGGTACAATCTTATAACAGACTTGTAATAAAAAAAACCAACTGAAATTGTAAAAGAATTTTAAAATAGCAAAAATTTTCAGAGAAATCTTTAGAGTTCTGTTTTTAGTGAATCCTTAGTTACAATTCTACTGCATCAGTACAAGTCTTGAAAATGGTTGAAATTCAATGTTTTAGAGTCGGAGAATTTTGGATTCCTAATGAAAAACAAATGTGTAAAGAGGACACTGTCAACAGCACAGCACCCTTAAAATACATATACATGATGTTAATGAAGCCACATTGTTAAATCGCCTGATAATACCGTTTTGTTTAATAAATATATATTAAAGAAAAACTATGTTTTTATTAATAAATAATCAACTATTATTATAGTCTGAATATTTCGAGATTATTATCAAATATTGCATAAAAACTAGTGTTCCATCCAGCGTTCCAAAAACATTACGGCTACCTCTAACTGAGCAAATAGATTCCCACCTCTAATTGGATCCAGCGCCGTTCCGGCGAGGAAATGACATACAATAGACTTGCATTTCACGCATTTCGCAAATATTCACATGTATGTTACAGTTGTGCACACGCCACACCTTTTGTTTTACCATTTTGACTGTGTTAAGTTACTTTGACTTAATAAAGTGTTTCTATGAAGTTACTCATTTAACCATCCTTATGCTATATCAAGAAAATTTGCAATAAAAAGGCAAATAACAACTAGTAAAGAATGTAAAAGCTTTGTCATCTGTAATAACAGTTCATTCTTGTTGGATACACATTAAATAAAAATATCTTGCATGATTCAGATACTTTAAATTTTCTCAATATAATTTTTTTACAGAACTATTTAACATGATAAATATTTACAAAATAAAATTATTGATAACATAGTTGAACTAATTCTTGACAACCTTTATAGATTGCTTACTTTATATTTTAGGAATTAAAAAAGAATTAAAGAAAAAAAAAAGAATTTGATATATTTTTTAAAAGCTTACCTGCTGCAACTGTAGACAAAACTGACTTTAACGGGTTGACTAAAACCTCTTGTTAATGCCACTGGTTCTGGATAAGAATGTTTGGCAGATCTTATCACCACATCCAAAGCACTAGTCTTTGTTTCTGGATCACACAGCTCACATTTGGGCAAAGCAGTTCTTGTAGGTGACGGCAATACTTTCATATGCAATAATCTGTTGTCAACAAATTTCTTAAATGCTATTTGCATATCCATAGTCACAGTGGATTTTTCTACGCCAGCTAAAGCAAAGCGGATTGCCATCACTTTTGGCAGGACATATTTGAAAGGTATTTGATAAAGAGCCTCTAAAGGTAATACCTCATAATTGCCAAAGTCAACATAAAACACCTAAAAAATTCGAAATACCTAAATGTGGTATAGTGTTTACAAATTATAATTTTGGAATTCTTCTGCATGATTTTTTTATTATAAATTCAAAAATTCATGTTATTTTTTTATACAAAGCGGGTCAAACTCAAATTCACTGAAATTTAAAGCAAGAATAATACAATAGCTTTTATCGCCAACCGTTAATAAAGCCATGCACTACTATAACGATTTGCCGAAGTAAACAAACACTTTATCTGAATGTAAAATCAAATATTTTATCTGCCACTAATATTTATCAACATAGCCATGACCGTCTGACATAAATAGTCTGTAACTGATTTGTTTTGTATTCGCTGTTATTTTTCTGTTCGTTTACTTTGTCATACTGAAATGTGATGTTATAATATCCCCTCTTTTATTATAATTATTTACGGTTGGTGATAAAGGTTTGTATGGACTACATCAGCAAAGTATCTTTATCGAACTCGCCTATTACTCGCCTCGCTCGGCTCATAATCTGAGTCTAGTTTGATAGTCTGCTGACTTGGTACATAAATAACTATTATATGAGCCATTTATTTTGAAAGTGGCTTAAGTCCATTTTCATCTTTTATCAAGTTGGCACTTGTGACATTTATAATTTATCTGCTAAATCAGTATTGAAATATAATTAGTACATTTGAAAATTTTATCACCTACATTTTCAAAATAATATAAATACTGAAAATCCTAATTTTGAAAGTGACCTAAGTCCACTTTTTATTGACGATGTCAAAAAGTGCGGGCCAAAATGTTGAAAACAGTGATGAAGGTAATTTAAATTACGTTTTGATATTAAATTGAAATTTAAAAAATAATATTTAATTTAAAGAAATTATTAAACCCACGGGAAAGGATAAAATAACAAGATTTCTTGATTCTGAAAGTGAAGAGGAATTAAACTCATACAACAGATTTAAAAAAAGAAGGAGAATTTTAGTAGTTCATTCTTCAACAGAGGAAGAGGAAGTAATTGAGAATGAGAATTTACAAAACAGCACCTTCAAAGAACGGAATTCAGGGAAAAGATACGATACACAATCAGAAAAATTATTCCTGCCATAGTTTTTCAAAATGAAGATTGCCAATGCCGAAAAGACTGTTTGAAAAATTTAAATGAAACAGAAAGAAAACGTATTTTCGAAATGTTTTGGAACTTAGGAGACTTTAATAAGCAAAATATATTGCTATACGAAGCGACCGTACGCAGTGTTGTAAAAAGAAGATTATTAATCTCTCCTCCCTTTCCAAACTAGCAAAATACTCCGAGCATTTGAGAAGCCTCGGCGTTTCTATTCCCTTAGGACTAAAAGAGTCTAAAACTAGTTGCCAAGAACCGCTCGACATATGCTATTAAGGGATGTTTTTTTGTTATTATTTTTTCTTTATTTTCTTTTGCCACTGGTGAATGGATGTTCCTTCAGGACTCCAGGACCCTAGGGCTGGTGACAGGTGCTGCCTTTATCCCTTAATAGTATAATGACAACAGTAGCTAAAGACCTATCAGTAGTTGCAAATGGTCTTTAGGCGTCCTGGTTGGTACATTTGGAAACGGAAAAGGTTCATGTAGAAATGAGAGTTTTACGTATTGGTTAAATTATAAAACAGGCAAAGTTGCTGTTTGTAAAAAATTCTTTTTAGATACTTTTCAAATAAGCGAAGGACGATTGAAACGTGTATTAAAATCTAAAAACGTTGGCAACGATTTACGTGGGCGTTTGCCTGGATCGTCAAGAAAAATATGTGATGAAGCAAATATGATTGTTCAAAACCATATTAACAGTTTCCCGAAATTTGAATCCCATTATACTAGGGACCATAATCCCGACAAAAAATATCTTCATCCTGAACTGACTATAAAAAAAATGTTTAATTTTTATGAGCTTCACTGTGAAGAAAATAATTTAAAAGCAGTTAATGAATGGACTTATAGAAAAATATTCAAAAACGATTTTAATCTACATTTCCATCAACCACGCAAAGACACATGTCAAAGATGTGATCTATTAAACATTAAAGTCAAAGCATCAGAAAACCATGAAGAACAGAAAAAAACTTATGGAAGAACATGTTATTCATTTGAAGCTAGCAGAATCGACAAGATCAAGAGCGAGTATCAAGTAATCCATCTCATTATTTTGGCTTTTCATTCGATTTGCAGAAAGCGTTACTATTCCCAAAGTTAACTACTTCAGTAGCTTATTATAAATGTAACATGTATATTTTAAATTTAGGCATACACAATTTCCACAACGATAATGTATACATGTACGTTTGGGATGAAACAAAAGCTTCTAGAGGTTCCCAAGAAGTGGCTTCATGTCTCTTGAGACACCTAAAAATCCTGAAAGGTGAAAAACACATCATTGCATATAGTGACATGTGTGGAGGACAAAACAGAAACATCAAAATATCTTTAATGTGGTTAAAAATTCTATCGATGGGAAATGATGTGGAAATCATAGACCACAAATTTTTAATATCAGGGCATTCATTTTTACCTAATGACAGAGATTTTGGCGTTATAGAAATGTCGTTAAAAAGAAATCAGTTATTGTATGTGCCACAAGATTATTATAATATAATTAGAAAAGGTAATACTTTCATACTAAATGAAATGAAACAAGAGGATTTTATATCAACAAGACTCTTGGAAGAAGCAGTTTACAAAAGACCCAAAAATACCAACGGAGAAAAAATAAACTGGCTTCAAATATGCTGGATGCGATTTTTAAGAAATTAACCATATAAAATTTTATACAAAACAACCATGGATGAGAAAGCAGAATTTAAAATTCTTGATTTATTGCCACGTCGGGGTAGACCTAAAGAATTTGGGAATATTGTATTGCCATCGTTATATAAAAGTATAAGAAGCATCACATCACTAAAATACCGACACATGATGGACTCCCGCATACTGAGAATGTTAACGAATAACTTGTTACCAAATTTATTTCTATTATCTAAAAATATAATTTAAATGTTTTTTTTTCTATTTTTTAAGCTATATGTAACGGACTTAAGCTCTTTCACATTTTGTAACAAAACAATTTTTTATTTTGAAAGTGGCCTAAGTCCTTTTAAGGTAAGCAAGGTCATATTATACACTTAATAATGCGATTTAACATTGCAAGTCAACCATATATCTTACGTATATTTTTAATTTTGTAAAAAAGCAAAACCTTAAGGTATTTCAAATTAAAGATAAATGGACTTAAGTCACTTTCAAAATGAACGGCTCATATACGGGAATGAAATGACTCAAAATCAATTTCCCATATTAAGTGTTGTACACCTTTGTGCCACGCTTGTGTTGATATATTACATTCAATACGTCTGTGTGGCATTTTTAAATATTCTTGTTAGAGACGTCTCCTGACGCAGTATTTTCGCGCTTATTAACCTTTTAGACCTGATGATGGCATAATTCCGAAACCGGTTGTCTTTGAATCATTAAAGTATATTTTTATGTGGGATTGATTTTGAGTAATTTCTTTGGATACCCATTTTCAGTCAACTATTATATATGATTTAAATTATCTGGCTTCAGAAAAAAACTAAAATATTACTCACTTTAAACTGTGTGTCAACTTCATTAGTAACCACAGCCCTACATATGTTACTATCTTCAATACATCTTGCTAAACATATGGTGCCAGGAATAGGAATATCTTCTAATAATCTTAAATTAATTGAGTTTATATCATTCATTAACATAACAAGTGCATCTTCAGTCTGTTTAAGTTGCACAGAAAAATGACAGGGGCCGTCATTAACATAAGAAACATATACTGGGTATTGACAACCTGGCTCTAAGGAACAAGCTTTGTAAGTGTTAATCTGTGGGTTAGAACTACTTGTTGAATGGTTTTGAGATTGACTTCCTTGCTTTTGCATACTCATGCTTAAAAGAACTGCTTGCTGCGCTTGAAGTGAAATGGGTTGCATCAAGCCCCTTTGGATTAAGATGCTACATAAATCTGTTCCTGTAATAGAAAAATCAAATGAATTTAAACAGGTTCAAAATTCAAGTTTTTTATAATGAAATAAGAAACTGAATATGTTTTATCAAAAATTTTTTAAAATCATTCAGTGTAATCAATTTTAGTCAAAATAAATGTTCTTAACAGTTTAGTTTAACAGTATAACGGTTAAACGGTAAAAACGGTTAAACAGTTTAGTTTAATAGTATAATAGTATAATAGTATAATAGTATAATAGTATAATAGTATAATAGTATAATAGTATAATAGTATAATAGTATAATAGTTTAGTTTAATGGTTTAATAGTTTAATAGTTTAATAGTTTAATAGTTTAATAGTTTAATAGTTTAATAGTTTAATAGTTTAATAGTTTAATAGTTTAATAGTTTAATAGTTTAACAGTTTAACAGTTTAACAGTTTAATAGTTTAATAGTTTAATAGTTTAATAGTTTAATAGTTTAATAGTTTAATAGTTTAATAGTTTAATAGTTTAATAGTTTAATAGTTTAATAGTTTAATAGTTTAATAGTTTAATAGTTTAATAGTTTAATAGTTTAATAGTTTAATAGTTTAATAGTTTAATAGTTTAATAGTTTAATAGTTTAATAGTTTAATAGTTTAATAGTTTAATAGTTTAATAGTTTAATAGTTTAATAGTTTAATAGTTTAATAGTTTAATAGTTTAATAGTTTAATAGTTTAATAGTTTAATAGTTTAATAGTTTAATAGTTTAATAGTTTAATAGTTTAATAGTTTAATAGTTTAATAGTTTAATAGTTTAATAGTTTAATAGTTTAATAGTTTAATAGTTTAATAGTTTAATAGTTTAATAGTTTAATAGTTTAATAGTTTAATAGTTTAATAGTTTAATAGTTTAATAGTTTAATAGTTTAATAGTTTAATAGTTTAATAGTTTAATAGTTTAATAGTTTAATAGTTTAATAGTTTAATAGTTTAATAGTTTAATAGTTTAATAGTTTAATAGTTTAATAGTTTAATAGTTTAATAGTTTAATAGTTTAATAGTTTAATAGTTTAATAGTTTAATAGTTTAATAGTTTAATAGTTTAATAGTTTAATAGTTTAATAGTTTAATAGTTTAATAGTTTAATAGTTTAATAGTTTAATAGTTTAATAGTTTAATAGTTTAATAGTTTAATAGTTTAATAGTTTAATAGTTTAATAGTTTAATAGTTTAATAGTTTAATAGTTTAATAGTTTAATAGTTTAATAGTTTAATAGTTTAATAGTTTAATAGTTTAATAGTTTAATAGTTTAATAGTTTAATAGTTTAATAGTTTAATAGTTTAATAGTTTAATAGTTTAATAGTTTAATAGTTTAATAGTTTAATAGTTTAATAGTTTAATAGTTTAATAGTTTAATAGTTTAATAGTTTAATAGTTTAATAGTTTAATAGTTTAATAGTTTAATAGTTTAATAGTTTAATAGTTTAATAGTTTAATAGTTTAATAGTTTAATAGTTTAATAGTTTAATAGTTTAATAGTTTAATAGTTTAATAGTTTAATAGTTTAATAGTTTAATAGTTTAATAGTTTAATAGTTTAATAGTTTAATAGTTTAATAGTTTAATAGTTTAATAGTTTAATAGTTTAATATGTAGTTTAATAGTTTAATAGTTTAACAGTTTAAATAGTTTATTAGCTTAATAGTAGATGCAACACAAATAAAATAAAAATTATATAATAATTAGACGTTATGATTTGATTTTTTTAATAGCATCACAGGAATTTTGACAATTTTTATAATTACTACTAATGAACTTGTTAGATAATATTTTAAAGAACGGAATATTTAACATTTTTTGCTTCTACAATTGGTAAGATATGTTGTTTATATAATTTTTGTTTTAATTTCAAAAAATAACAAACAACGTGCTTGAAAATATATTGATCTGATATTAAGGACAGTTTCGTTAACAGATCCGTGAAACGAACATTGACTTGCTTAAAATGACGTCACAAAATAGGGCGGGGCATACGAATCTTTCAAATCATAGATATAGAATAGGCGATGCAATGACGGTACTAAAAGTGTGCACTTCTGCATTACCTTTTTAGGACATATGTCAAACTCGAGCTAAACAGTTTTGGTGAGAATAAACGTCATTTTTTTTAAATAGCGTGATTTAAATAATATAAAAACATTTTTATTCCGTCAATCTTCAAATATAAAATTATTAACTTAAAATTAATCAAAATATGACTCAAAAAGCCTCCACTTGTCACATCAAAAATAGTGTCTCTACCTACTTCATATTCTATCTTCACAATGATTCCAACTTTTCAATCAAGCTATCAAACTATAAAAATTAACATAAGACAATTTTAATTGTGTATTGTATTTATTCAAAATTAGGTTTAAATGAAACTGCGACTTTAATAAATCGGAAGTATGTGTGTCAATTCAACGATTGTTCCGAAAAACGTTTCAGGTAAAAAAATACTATTATTTTTGAGGTTAGTTTGTTTATTTTCAAATTACGGCTGTATTTATACTTTGTTTTTTGCTCTAGGGTCTACAGAATAGTCATGTGTTTTATACCCAACTATACATTGGGCATTTTTTTTTTGTTTCTAATGAAAGACAAACGAAGTTTCAAAAAATTATGACAATTTTATTATATATTTTGAGGGCTAGTCTTTTCAACTCTAAGTAAAGTTGAAAGTAACTACTTGCTGATTAAACTATAGAGCTATTGTTTGTTAATCTGTCAAGTAAACCTACATGTAACTTTACTCAGAGGTGAAAAGATCGACCCTTAAACAAGGATATTTTCTTGAGCGTAGTACAATTTTATATTGTAGGTTGTCCCTAATGAATTTGAAGTTATAGAAAAATGCCCCATCTATAAATGGTAGACTGATGTAGCCCTGAGGATTTTATAAACTTACATTTCAATTTTTTTAAAGACAATATAAAAATATAATATATAACTAAATAAAATAAATAAATGGAAATGGATACATATTAATTCTGATGTACTTAGTTCACTACAATCTATACATATATTCTTATTACAATAGTCGCAAGGGAACTGTTGTGGGAACTGTCCTTTGTTGGTTGCTTCATCACTTTACACTCAAAACACCTCATATTACCTACTTACAACATTAAAATAATTTTATTTAAAACTGAATCCCCTAAAAGGGTACCGCACTGGATAAAAGTATCTTACAGCAGAGACAGAAGTTGGAAAGGCTTTTCGCAGTAGTTCTCCCACTTCATATACAGAAATTGACAGTTTTGCGGCGGAGTTAACCGAAAGGGACGCGATACATTAGCGTATAACATTATTTTATCGATGTTAATAACAATTTTGTGTAAATAGTTTAATAAATTGTAAGTAGCTGTTGAAATTTTGTAGAATTATGATTTGGGATATTATATTTGTTTTAATAATTATTTCTAATCCATAAATAAATGCGATTGTCTGGTTCCGCCGGTAACAACTTAAAATTACTTATTCTATGAAACACCACTGGCACAGAAACATTACAGGCGAAATTCTCGAAGTCGTCTGATATGGTTTGACGAAAGCCTTTCCAACTTCTGCCCCTGCTATAATTAGAAGATGGCACCAGTGGAAGTCCGTAGAATTCCAGTGGCATTCAGACTGGTCTAGGTCTATAATGATTGAAGAAGTTTAAATATTTTAACAGTTTCGACGGCAGTTTTACTGTAATTCAGTGCCGCTTACACAGTTATTTGAAAATAGGATAATGTCTATAACATAATCTCAAAACATTAAATAAAGCAGAACAGTTTCCAATTTGCTCTGAATAGTTTTTAAATTAATATTTTGAATCTAAAGGAAAGTTGTTTTTAATTTCCTACTAGATTGACACAATTAATATTGTTTTAGCATTGAGTTGTAATTTTTTTTATGCAAAATAAACTCTTCTTTTCCAGGCTCGAAACAAGGAAAACCATGTCACTGACTTATCTAGTTTTCTAATTTAAAGTAGAATACTAGTTAGTGTAAAAAGTGATTTGCGTACTTACATGTTGTACAATACTTTTTCTACGACCACACTTTGTAGAGCTCATATATGTAGGTCTTAGATTTAATTACAGAGTGGTATCAAGTCGTTTTGGGGATAAAATCCATCATCTTCCTATGTTAAATATTAAAAATTGTACAAAAGAGAAGATTGGTGGATAGATGTAAAATGAGCTGTATATTCAATAACAAGGATGTTGAATTTATAATTTTTTGTTGTATAGGAACAAACTGTATGTATCAAAATATAGAGCAAAAAATGTTTAAAAAGTAAAAATGTCAAAAGAATTAAAAAATATCTTAGTGATAAATGGAAACACTTATTCACGAGCTTATTCACTACGATTGAAAATATAGGAACATTTTCAAGGGAAATTTTAGAGAATTTGATTAAGAGGGATCAGTATAAAGAATATTTTAGAATTTTTCATACAGCTCCCGAAAAATTTGCTATCCACAATGGTCATAAAAAATTATATTTGGTTTAGAAAAATATTATAAAGAGGGCTCCAACATTTATTATCATCAGCTGTCCAGTCTGCTGTTAAATCTGTAGACCTTAATCACAATAAAAAACAAGCTCAAGCATCAAATTCTTTTCAAGAACAAATGAACTTGATGCATTAAAAGCGAGACAGAAACTATTAAAGCTTATAATTCTAAATGAACAGGAAGTTTTTATCCAAAAATGTAAAATCATGGATTTAATCAAAATTCTAACCAAGAAGTAATAAATAAAAACCCTGAAAAACCTTGGATCAATCAAACCTACTTCAAATAAATGAATAAAAAATGGCACAGGTACAGGTCAACAAGAGCTGAGGAAGATTATGCTGCATACAGAAATCAGAACAATGAACTTAAAAACTCAATGGCTGTATCTACAAAAGATTATGAACATAACCTCTTAAAAAGCGGCAAAAAGAAATTCTACTCCTATCTGAAAAGAGTACTGAATACAAACTGCACTCAGATCACGCTAAGAAACCAAACAACAAATTTAGAAATCACTGAACCAGTCGAGATAGCAGAAAGATTTCCAGAACAGTTCAGTGCAGCTTACACAACAGAATCTGATACAGAATCCCGCAAATAACTGCAACAGAAAGAGTTGAGAATAACATAGTACATATAGAATATACCCCAGAAAAAGTGAAATTTGCAATAGATGGTCTTAAACAAGATTCAAGTCCCGCCACAGATGAAATCCCACCCATATTTCTTAAGAAATGTTCTAGTAGCCTTCTTAATTTCCTCACGACAGTTAAGAATGACTCTATGCAAAGACAGGAAAAAGGCTACAGTCCCTCCTATATACAAGAAAGGTTACAAAAAGAATCCCATAAACTACTGACCAGTCAGTCTTACAAACTATATCGGAAAAGCAATGGAAATGATTAGTACAAAAGAAGTAACCGAGTTCATGATGGAAAACTTTACCAAGCAATCAGCATGGATTTATGCCACAAAGATCTGCTGTTACAAATCTTCTAAGTGCAGTTAACCAGTGGACAGTGTGGAATGACAACAACCAGCCAACTGATGTGATATATCTTGATTATGAGAAAGCAAACTGGGACATTTTGGAATAAGAGGCAATCTATTATTGTGGATCAAGAGTTTCTTACTCAACCGGCAATTCTGTGTAAGAATAAATGGACAGCTGTCAAAAACCATCCAAGACGATGGAAAGATCTACTGTAAGCCACTGGAAAGCTCTCACAAAATGAAACAAGACTTGAATAAAATAGGAATCTGGTCCCAACAATGGCTACTACCTCTCAACATAAACAAGTGTATAGTATTGCGCATAGGTCTAAATAATCTCCACACACAGTACACCTTAGATACAAACACAATTACTCCAGTCGAAACACAAAAGGATCTTGGTGTAACCATGTCTTAAGACTTAAAATGGGAACCCCACATTGCTAATATAGTGACTAAAGTCAACAGTCTCATTTACCTTATCAAAAGAGATTTTAAAGATCATTTCGAAGATATAATTCTCAAACTATATACAACTTACATAAGACAAAAGATAGAATTTGCACAGACTGTTTGGGATCCATACTTTGATACTTTGTGAAAGACATTAAACTGCTGGAAAGAGTACAAAGGAGAATTACCAAAATACCACCAACCCTAAAAAACAATGAGTATTGTGATTGGCTAGCCAAACTAAAACTTACAAGTTTAAAGGATAGAAGAACTAGAGGAGACTTAATAGAAACTTACAAGTGGACCAGCAGATATTACACATGTGATAACATCTTCCAGTTCAGCACATCAAGAACCTTGAGAGGTCACTCGAAGAAATTAGATAAAGAAAAGTGTAATAAACTGCAAAGAAAAAATTTCATAACAAACAGAATTGCATATCTATGGAATGGTCTCCAGCAACATACAGTCTCAGCCCAGAACATAAACCAGTTCAAGGCGAGAGAGGATATAGAACTCGAAGAAAGAAGAAATAGTTTTATTCATTATAGTTTATAGTGTATTGGATTTTAACTGTGATGTAATGATTTAGAATAATTTTTGTCACTAACTAAAGGAGCAGCTTCGACTATGTCGCTTGCCTTTTTTGAACAATAATAAAATTAGAATATTGACAAAAATATAGAAAAAAGTTCAAAGCATTTAAAAGAAATATAAAACTATCTTTAGTTCTGTTTCACTGTGTTTTAGAGTTTTTTTTTCTGGTTTTTGTTTCCTTAAATATAATTGGTTTTAAGTATTTTTTGTTTGTTTTATTTTTCCCCAATTTGATCACCTGCACTTTTGTACTTTGCATGCCCTATAAAGATTAAAAAAAAAACACTAAACTAGAATGTGAATGTTTACATAATTTTCTTATGGAATAGCAATATGTAAGTAGGTTACAAAAATGTAGGTACTGCCTTATACAGGGTGTCCCGAAATTAGACGGTCATATTTTAACAGCATAATCTACATCCTAAAATAGGAGTAAAAGTTTATATAAACATAGGTCCAAAAACGTTTCTTTTCCGAGATACACGGTGTTAAAAGTGAAGTCCTGATGACACTCTTTTGTGAATATTTTCTAAACTTTTAAAGATAACTAAGTGAAATTTGGTACAAATGCTTACCTTTTACGCTCTATTTAATGGACTAAACCCCAGTTTTTGATCATCTTCATAGGTGGGTAAATTAGGGGGGCTTAGGGTAAAATTGCCCTAAGTTTTTTTTGTTGACAGTTTTTAATATTTTTGGTTATAAAATTTAGAAAACCAATGTTTTCTTTATAATAAAGCTACTTCTGTTGCATCTCGCTAGGACGCACCATTTTCAAGAAAAAAGCATTTGAAAATTTCATGATAAGTTATTCGAAAGTGTAAACAATAAATTAGTAGGCCTGTGAAATCAGAAATTTTATTTTTTTTTTATTTGGAAAACCGGTGACTAAAGAAATTTTAGAAAATATTTACCAAAATGTACCATCAGCACTTCACTTGTAACTTTTATTCCTATTTTAAGATGTAGATTACGCTGTCAAAATATGACCGTATAATTTCGTACATAAAACTTCGAAATATACATATTTTGTGGGGCATCCAAATAGGGGCTATTTAAAAAATGTTTCTTCTAGTTTTTGTATATTGCATAAATTGCAGTAAAATTCCATAGAAGTATGTGGAATTATCCTAGAAGCATATGGATGTACATGGAATTTCAGTGGAAGTATGTGGAATTCCAATGGAAATATATTCCAGTAGAAGTAAGTTGAATTCTTTAACACATTCAGTGCTCATGAAGCTTAAAGCTGAATTTATAAACTTCATTCAGTTCAAACTAAGTTTGAGTTCAACATAAACAAAGCAGAATGTACACTGTCATTTATCAAATTCGTTCGTTGACGTTCGCTCAGTTTATGTTGAGAGATGACCAACTTTTATGTTCGCCGTTCGCCGACGTTAGACTCAAAAGTCGAGCCAATGAAAAACTCGTATTTGATTGTTTGACCACGCATGTGTCAAGGTGATCCTAAAATGACATGATAGGTTTGTTTTGGATAAGAAATTATAATGGATTTATAATTATTATATAACCATATAGAAATCTAATTAAAACACCTTTTAAACTTTTAACATTTACTGACTATCTCTTAGAATCCCTAGAGGACGGTTATCAAGTACATGCTGTGTATACAGATTTTAAAAAAGCCTTCGATATGGTTAACCATAAAGTTTTAATTAATAAGATGCAGAGTTTGGGAATTCAGGGGGAACTGCTTGAATGGCTATCTTCTTACTTTACTGAAAGGATACAGATAGTGTGTATTCAGGGCTTCCAATCATATGGAATTAAAGTATCATCAGGTGTACCTCAAGGTTCATACTTGGGCCTTCTTCTATTTAATTTATATGTGAATGATATTGCATCCTGTTTTGTCTTTGCCCTATTCCTAATGTTTGCAGATAATTTAAAATTATATATGAGAATAAAGAATGAATCTGATTACATAAAACTGCAAGCTGATTTAGATCGTCTCAGCAACTGAAGTGAAATCAATGGAATGGAACTTAATGTTAAAAAGTGCCATCAAATGGTCTTCAGTCGAAACATAAGTCCCACAGAACAAATAATCTATAATATTAATGGTTGGCCTTGGAATCGGTATCTCAAGTTAAAGATTTGGGTGTAGTCCTCGATTCCAACTTATCTTATGTACCCCATATATCAATAGCAGTCTCATAATCACTTCAAATGCTAGGCTTTATTAAACATTGCGCTAAGGATTATTTAGAGGTATCATCCATTAAAATATTGTTTTGTTCACTTGTGAGGCCCCATTTAGATTACTGTTCATGTGTCTGGTCCCCCCACTACAATGTTCCTGTCTGGTCCTCCCACTACAATGTTCATATTTAAGCCATTGAAAGAGTTCAGCATAAATGTTTAAGATTCATTTCATTTAAGGACCACCGTGGAGTTGAGGATATTAATTACTCAAATATTGAGAGTTCCCTTAATATTACCACCCTTCAGATTAGACGCATGCACAAGGATCTTACCACATTCTACAATATACTACACTCGCATAGCTTTAGTCCAGAGTTATTGGGAAAAATCAATATTCATGTTCCTTCAAACAAGGCTTATTCAACCCTTTAATATTAGACAACATCTGACTATGGACATAATTCTTTTCTATCAAGATAGGGTAGATTTGCTAATCAATATTCTAATAGATTGGACTGCTTTGATAATAAAAAAGTCTTTAAATCCCAGCTTAAATCATGCATGATGTCTTGATAATTTAATTTAACTTATTTACAATTGTTATCCTGTTTTTTTTATATTTAATTTTTTCTTGTTTATGTTAATTTTATGCTAATGTGTATTTCTTTGTTTTAACATTCTCTAAGTGTAGATTAGGTTTTAAATTTTTCCTTTTATTGAACTGTATTTTAATTGGGCAATTGCTCCTTGATAAATAAATAAATAACAATGAAATATAATTTATTTTGTGGAATTTGTGGTTATGTCTTGTCAAATCAAATGTCAAAATTTGCAGTGATGAATGAACGGCCAACAACTTTATAAATAAATGTATATATTATGGAAAGATCCATTAGTATATATAAATTACATAAAATCGCTTAAATACATTATAAAAGGTAGGTAGAAAAAAATCTTAAACATTAAATACATAAAATTAAAAACATTCTCTACACATCATTCTGGAATTGACTAGTTGAACACCCAGTGACATCTAAATTGTATTGATTAGCCAGTCTCATTAGCCTAGGTAGGGGCGCATGATAAGCATAATTAGTGAGGTGAAGTTAAATTGCAAATATACTATTATTCGTTGTAGTTCTTGTGGGAACTCTAAATGCAATCATGGATAATAACTCATCAGAAGTAACAATCCAGGCTATGATCTTATAGAGGAATGACATCCATGAAGATTCTTCGATTTCCAAGGGTTGGGAGGTTTATTAAGTTTAGAATTGTGGAATAATTACATGTACCTGTAGCTAGACCAAGTTTAAAGGCACAATATCGTAAATATTTGGGTACAGCACGAACTCACCAACTCGAACTGAGCATGAAACTGAATGCCAATTGGATGTAGTTTATAAATCCAATTTTAAAACTAAATCAGGCTGACTAAATGCACCTTTAAATAAAAACATCAAAAAAATTTATTTAATGATTCATTTGTTTTGAAGTAATAAATTTGAGCTTCTTACTTGTGTATAGCATAGCCCATAATATATTGTCAGACTCAAATTAAGTGATTTATTTGTCACTTTTTTGCTCAAATAAAAACATTTATAAAACCTAGTAAAAAAATATATATAAAAAAGCATTAAGATATTAATGTACCTTCTACAACTATCCTCACTAGGAAGTAATTGGTAGCTTGTGACAGCAAAGTGCACTGGACCTCTCTATACTTAATTTCTTTAGCAATGCTCTCAAAAATAGTGTCATTCCATTCCCCACCTCCAACACAGTGAGCTTCGGCAAAAATGAAACCTACAGCTAGAGGAGGAATGCTAATAATGGTAGATTGAAAATTATGAAATGATCTTATAGATCCGGTGGACACTATTCCTTTATTACCGAAGTCTATAAAGCTAACCTCCAAACTACCTTCCCGTACAAATGGGCTGTTCAAGATTTTCGCTCGGTAATATTTATTGTCTTTATATTTTGCACAAATTAGGGTTCCAGGTGGTAGTGTTTCTGGAGATATCTTTCCTACACCGAGGTCGAATTGAGGTGCAACTTGAGCAAGAAATTGTTCTACGTATAAAGAATTGTTCTTGTCGGTTTGCCCATATAGTTTTAAAAATGGACCTTCTTTTTCCACAAATGTCACGTATAAATTTATTCTTTGAAGAGACTCCATTTTGCTGACTAATTAAAACGTTTGTCTATTTCAATTTAAAAAGCACCGGCATCACAAATCACAATAATAGACATTTTTTGAACAAACACCACACACCACACACAGAAAAATACGTGAACTTTGGATTCGGTTTGATTTCGGGCGATCTCGTATTTGGCATTTGGCGGCGTTTTTTACCAAATCAGCATGACCAACCTTATTAGTAAAATGGTGGGATATTCAAAAACGATAATGTAGACCATTCATAAAAAAGTAATTGGAGTCGATTAATGATGACTCACTTCGCTTTAGGTATTAATAACGGCGTATTTGATATCGTAATGAAATATTAATAATACAATAAGTTAATAAATATCAGAATAACTACTTTTGAATTTAAGGTAATCTACAATTAGGAAGGTACACCTACTAATGGAATACTTAAATATGTTACAATAGTATCAAATAAAATACAATTTTTGGTACCTTTTTAACCAGCAAAATAAAAAATAACACTATCTGTAGTATCTGTGGGTTACCTACACCGGATGAAGACAAAGTGAACTGTCAGAGTCAGAAAATAAATTTAAAATTTTATTTTTCTGTGTGGTAACCGTACCTCAAACACTAGTCCTGCTGAGGTATTGAGAGTTGTCGAACTTTAGGGGTAACATTCCAACAAAATGTATTGAATGTACCTATGAATATGAATGTAGAGTAACGGTATTTTGTAAAATACCAAAATGTATTTAATTTGAGATAAATACCGTTAGGAACGAAGAATGACCTAAATATGTACGTCTGAAACAGGGCCGTGGGCAGAACCAATTTTTACGTTCCTGTCTGTATACAGAAGGTATGTATAGGAATCATGATTTTTTTGATCTCGAGTTTTCGACGGATTTTTAAGTTTTAGTGTCCCCTGAATCCGTTTTGACTATTTTCGCGATGATGTCTGTGTGCGCCTGTATATCCTAAATAACTCAAAAATGGATGGAGAAAAACACTAAATTTTAAATTTAAACTTTAATTATCCTCTGAGTTGACTATATTTTGAGCATAGTCAGAGCATCTGGGAGGTAGGTACTTTATATAGGGGGTCGTTCTTTTACTTTAAGGAATATATCCGTTATTTACACTTAGAAAAGAAAATTGTTCAATTAAAAGTTGTTTGCAATATCATTCTCTATAATTTTCCATTTACATGATTTCCTTAAAATGGACCGTAATAGAAAAATATGAGGAAAAAAGTAAAATTTTAATTTTTCAGTATTTTCGATGACAATTAATATATTATATAAAACATGTTTCGAGTAAGATAGAGGTGTGTGGAAAATGTATGTTTAGTTGATCCTCTAAACATTTACAGGGGTGATATACCTAGGTTGTACAGAAAGTTAAGCAGAAAAAAAAATATAAAACATTATTAGGACAGGAGACAGGAAATACAGAAAATTGGCCACATCAGATTTGTACTTTCCTATCTGTATACAGATATAAGGAAAGTATAGGAATCATGATTTTTTCGACCTCGAGTTTTCGACGGATTTTTACGTTTTGAGGTGCCCTAAATCCGTTTTGACTATTTTCGCGATGTCTCTCTGTCTGTGTTTGTGTGCGTGCGTGAGTGCGTGCGTGTGTGTGTAATTTTTAGCCTATACATAATTTCTCTAAAATGGACCGTATTCGAGATATTTGAGAAAATGTGTAAATTTCGAAATTTGAAGAAAACTCAAAAAACGGATAAAGAAAAAAACATTAAATTTTAAACTTAAGTTTTATTTCGGCCTGACGTGAAATGATTAGATTTTGGACAAAGTCGGAACATCTGGGGGGGGGGGGTACTTTATGGGAGACCGTTTTTATATTTTATGGAATATATCTGTTATTTATGTTTGGAGAAGAAAATTGTTCAAATAAAAGTTACTTCTAATATTATTATCTATAATTTTTGTTTTATGTAAAAATTTCCTGAAATAGTCCGTATTCGAGAAATTTGACAAAATGTGCAAAATTCTGATTTTTATGAAAATTGTTGAAATAAAAGTTGTTTGCGATATCGATCTCTATAATTTTTATTTATACATGATTTTTCTAAAATGGACCGTAATGGAAAAATTGTAGGAAAAGTGCTAAATTTAAATTCTACAGTATTTTCGTTTTCAATGAATATCTATGGAAAAATGTTTCGAGGTAGATGTATGTGGAAAATGTATATATTTAGTTTATTCTCTAAATATTTATAGAGGAGGTATAATAGGTTGTACAAAATAACCGGAAAAAGCCTATAATAATTAACTAGATAGGAAAGTCATGTGTTGGACACATCAGATTTTTAAGTAAAGTATCTGAAATTTGAAATAGGGCCCAACGCTAGGTTGGTATGACGTGATATGACGTTGTTGGACACGTAGGTGAATAGGGGGTCGAAAATTATTTTTCCAGAATATTATTTATAAAATTATTATGCGTTATATTTTTTAAATAATCTAATGCAGGTATTCAAATACTTTTATAAAAATTTACAAACCGATAAAAAAAATATAATTAAAATATTTGATAGTTATTGAAGCCATGTTGTAGCCTTCAATTTGCCACATTATGAAATTTTCGTAGCACACGCCAACGATATTTATTTTCTCCGTTTTTTTTTTCAGGTGCAAGAAACACCATATATAACACATAACAAGTAAAAGTATGAAAATGGAGTTAAAACCTCCAGAACTCCTAAACACAAATCTAAACTTGCAACAGAGGCGAAGTACCTAGGTCTCACCTGCTTTGACAGCAAGTTAACATGGGACTCGCATTTAGAAAACAGAGTTAAAAGAACATACATTGCTTATGAACAATGCCGCCGAACCGTAGGGCGCACCTGGGGTTTCTCCCCCAGAGTCGTTGCATGGACTTACACGGCTATCATAAGACCTATGCTAACATACGGTGCAGTTATCTGGGTACCGAAAACCCAAAAATTAACAGCTATCCGTAAACTTGAACAAATTCAAAGAACAGGCATGTCTCAACAACAGGAGCCATGAAAACAACGTCGACCAGAGCGATGGAAGTCATTCTTAGTCTGACTTCCCTTGATATTTATATCAAGGAGGTTGCTCTGACGACAATGACACGCCTCCACACGGTTGGAATCATCGAGATATTATAAAGTAGAGATGACATAAACACTATTTTGCGATATGACAAAATGGACTCACTTTAAGTGACGGAAAAGTGTAATCAAAATGGCGACTTAAGTCGTACTTTGATTTATTTGAAGTCAATAATTTTATATTTAAAGACTGACTAAATGAAAATAATTTTATATCATTATTTGAAACTATTTAAAGAAAAATGGCATTTATTCTCACTAAAACTGACTAGCTACATTACTCGAATTTGACATTGACCTAAAAATGTAATACAAAAGTGCGGACAATTTAGCATCGTCATAGCATCTCCTCTTTATTCTATCTCAATGGTTGGAATAGAACCTGATGTAGGATCTGGTGAGGCGAGACGTCACTTTTGGCAGGAGGCTCCCACTGGTTGTCAGATATATCTGCTATAAGCCATATAAAGTTATAATAGAACAAATAGAAAGAGCCAGTCATATCTACACCGACGGTTCTAAAACAAAACAAGGCTCATGATCATACTCCAGATTCTAAAATCTAAACATAAAATGGGCTGTGAGCAATAGTGCCAGTGTAGTTCAAACAGAGCTGACGGGGATTCTCATAGCAGCAAAAGAAATAACCAGAGAAACAATATCACTGGAAGGAACATGCTCATCTATACAGATAGCAGACAAGCACTACTCACCCTGAACAGACCACGAATTTATTCAGGGTTAGTACTAGAATGTCACGAAGCTTTGGCCGAAGTATCCATCAACAAAATGTGGTCACCTTAAGATGGATCAAAGATAAAGCCACATCGAAAGGTAACCGTCTTGCTGATTCACTAGCCAAGAAAGCAGCCAAACAAATACTTTTAGGACCTGGCCCTTCTATTGGCCTGACAAAATTGGTAGTGACAGACCTAATTAAAGAACATTCCCTTGTGAAATTCAAGGAAAGATGGGATTAAACAAGAAACTGCAGAGTTGCCAGGGGGCTCTTAAGTTATCCTGACAACACTGCAGCAATAAACAAATACTTGACTATGACTAGACAGAATCTGCGCCTAGTCACAGCCATTCTGACTGGTCATTGCCAAGTACGGAAGCATCTCCATATCATCGTCAGAATCCGCACACTGCAGAGGGTGCGAACAAGAAGTCGAGCATATCCTTTACGATTGCTCGACGCTCTCATTTATTACAAGATTTGTGTTCGGCGAGTATCGGCTAACACCGGCCGATATAAGAGAAGCACCTCTTGCCGACGTTGTCAACTGTAGGCTGGCTCACAAGCTAGGAGGTGCTTATCATCTTAGGAGGATGCACAATTGACCTAATGAAGCCTAAGTGCCGTGAGGGTAACCCACCCTCCACACGTTACAAATACAGATACAGAACACCATACCTACCATCATTTCGTAAGCCAATATGACATTTTTGTAGGCTTCTTTTTCACAGTTAACGTCCAAAAAATAAATTCGCATGAAGCGCAGCCGAATGTTGCCACCGAGATGCATGGAGATCATAAAGTATTTCTGGTTTCGCTTTTTGTTGGTAAATAATTTCCCAATTTAAGCAATATCATCAGGAATTCAATAACTTCTAGAAGGTTTAACTACTAGGTAGATCGCTATAGATCTTCGCCTGCATCTAACTGTGTTAAGGAATGAGTTTGTTCAACTTCCTAAATTGAGGTAGGGCATTATACTCCTATGTGCCGTCCTTTGGCTACGGCCCTGGCTTAAAATAAAAAATATACTTTACTATTCAGAGTGTCCGCTAATTAATGGTACACAGCAAACCTGCAGATTATTTCGGAAAAAATATTGTGATTTAACCAAAGTTGACAATAACCGAAATACAGGGCGACATACCGCCATGTTGAAATAGCGCCAATTCAAAAGTTTCGTGCTGTTTTAATCAACAATGGCTGGAAAAGCAATATTATCTATACATACAAATCAATCATTAGAAAAAAATCGTTGATGGTGATTTACATTTTTATAACTCTGTGGAAGCACATAGTTGTGAGAAATTAAAAAAGTTCTTGAAGTGACGTAGACGTTCGGAACAAGAAAAAATACCTACATATTAACTGTGTAAAAATTAATGAAAACAGATCATAATTGTAAGTCTATTCTAATTAATTATGCCAACCAACTATTAATAATTGCAGAAACACTTTAACATGGAAGTTAATCACGAGTATAATTAATAAGATAAATTATTTAAAATTTTAAGGATCAACATGATATTTTTAATATTACAGTGTATACCGATATTAAAAAATATTGTGTAATACCAGACAACAATTTTCTTCTGTTGAACCACTTTCTCTATGAAAATGTAGTGAACAAATATAAGTATCTTTAGTAACATCATCCATCAATCGATCGAAAACCTTTGTCACTTCGACCACATTTTTTAATTCATAATGCTCATTTATATGTATATGTATTTTGTCAAATGATTTGATAGTTTTTTTGATATTGCAGATAAGTCTTTTTATAAAATAATGTATACCATGTGTCACTTTTACATACTCATAACAATACCGTTTAGTTTTTCCTTTCCGTAAAGATAACATAATTAATTGATTGCATAAATTGATTTTTCAATCAAGACACTTATTACTTTATTTTTTTTATCCCATTTTTTAAACGAATATACTTAAAATTAATATTTATCGATTATAACTTTTTTCACGTGGACATTCTAACATGCTTGTTTACAAAAAACAGTACGAATAACATGGCTGATGACGCATGCGTACAAAAAAAAATTGTGATGAAAAGGCCTATTCAAATCCGTTCTTAGTTCAGATGCCACTTTATAGAGGGAACAACTTAAGGCGCATGAAATCTCTTTAAAATTATCAACCTTTTTGTGTCCCGCTATTGACCAATTAGGGCAATACCGTCTTTGCGAAGTATAAGTAATGAGAATAATAAATATAGGTGAAATATTACGTTTCATACTGGATGATATAATATTCAATTTAAACTTACATTATACTAAATAAGTGAAGACAATAACAGATATAGTAATACTTTGTAAATGTTGCTCCGAGTGACCGTTTTCCAGATGTTTGCCTATCAATTATTCAGTACAACTTTTTAAATTCCTAAAAAAATGTAAAATTTTTATTGAAGTACATGGCTAGAACAAAATAACAATGGGAAAACAACAACACAAAAACATGTAATAAAATAAAAATACGTTTGGCACTCGAGGACTGCCGCGGTAAAGCTATTGCATAGCATTTTTTATCAACTTATGCAATTATAACTATTTATTTATTTTATTCATGCAGTATTTTTTTTCTTTGATATTAATTCAAGTTACTTTTTGAGCGTGGTGACCGATAAGAAAACAAATTTTTTCTTTTATTGAATAAATGAACAGTTATTATTGTTTAAAATATTTTTATTATCTTACAATACATGTAGGTTATTCAGGAATTTTTATCATTGAAACTATAGGTTTATGGTAACTGAAATAAGAAACATAAGTTTGAGACTTGATATCCTCTAAATATCTGGAAAATAGCGCGTCAATAGTGGTTCCATATTTTGTTGTGGATTCTTGTGGATCATTATTCATTTTCAAATTCAATTTTTCCGAAATTGTGTCTAAAAGAGATAGAATCAGTTATGAGCAGTTAGCAGCTAGTCTACACGTATACGTCTAGTCGTACCAAAATCTAGTAACTTTTTGTTTCATTCATTTTACACTTACACAATTAAAGAAAGCGAATGGACTTGGATATTTCCGAGACTTTACAAACTCAGTGATTTCTCATTGCTCTCACACAGGTCGATTCGATTTTTATTTTCTATGGCATTGTCTTCGGGGATTGGTGAAGTTACAGAAAATACAGACATGTACTCTGTGGTGTACACAACGTGACGTATATGAAATTTTGAGCGTAGCATTTTTATACTATTTTAGAACGAAATAAGAAGCAAAAATAAAACCTTAATACTTTATTTTGATTTTGTTTGGTCCTCACAAAGGTAGAAAGTGTAGACAGAAGTTAAACAGTAGTTTGGTAGTTGGAGAGGTCGTAAATGTCGAACTTATAGTGTCCATAACGTAGATTAAAAATAATACCATCATTTTAAATTGATACCTAACCTAACCGAGAATCATAAGTATTTATGGACTAGATAATAATTAAACAATTCACAATTTCTTAAACTATTTACATGAATACCCGAAATTGTTAATAGCATCACTTTGGTTAGATCCATGACAAAACTCAAATCCTGTATATGAAATGGAAGAACTATGAAAGTACCGTTTAACTTCTGTCTCCCTTCTAGTACATAATATTTAAATAGGCAGAGCAATTTATTTTTGTAACTATAAACTACGTTTGAGAAAGCACTTGTAGGTTTACAAATACGTGCATAGTAAACACAAAAATCAAAAAGGTATTTTAATAAGAGCTACTTTTAATTTCAAGTTTAATTCATAGATTTAATTTTAGAATATACTAATTTGAAAATTGCATTTACTCTGTATTTTTTTTTTTTGTCGACATATTTGCCTGTTTGAATAGTTTGTTAAGTTAATCACTTTTAAAATTTGATTCTCATCGTAAATTTAAAATCCATTAAAAATTATTAAAAATTATTAAAAATTATTAAAAATTATTAAAAATTATTAAAAAATTAAAAACCACAGAGCTAGGTATACGGTAAATAGTTACGTTTTCTCAGAGTATCTTTGTGGTGGAACTAGCCCTATGTTTCTTTTCTGTATTGTTCTCTCTTCTGTGGTAATATTGTGAAAACTATTTCAAAACACATTACTTTATTCATCATTTAAACTAAAATTATTTTGAGTGGCTATTTGAAAGAATATTCAAACTAGCCTTGTTCTTTTTCAATCCGTCGACTTTAGTGACTCATAAATATAAAATAAAATACCTTACCAGAGGTATCAGATTTTTTATATCAATTTTGTAAATAATGTGCAATTTAAATTATGGAAATAAATAATTCTAACGATTTGTAAAAAATATATATAAATAGTTTTAAGCAAGCTTCATGGAACATTTAAAAATTATAAGGTATTACTTATATAGTTTTCCTATATAAAAATAAACTTAATTAAGGTAAAAACTATCTGGCACTTTAAATATAAAATGTATATAAAATAACATATATAAAAGAATAATAAGTTCTTTGTCTCTCCTACACTACATTATTCATAGGAATGTTTTAAAATTATCAGCTACATATGTACGGCAAGTACGACTAAAAATAGTTAATAAATATTATTTGTGGAGTAAAATGCAGCTAAATTGTATTGAATAAAAAAATTGATCAAAAATATTGATAGTCTTAAGTTAAAAAAGTTAATTGGATCTAGGTCTGGTCCGCGAAGGTGTTGCTGGGCAAGAACTGAAAAAAAAAAACATAATTACACTAAATAATACAAAAAATAAAATTGATTTAATAATCTGACTTATATTGCGATTATCGATTTTGTAAGTTTAAATAAATTTTAACATTTAATGTAGTTAGTTAAGGGGCTACACCACAATAAAATAATTGTTATGGATATGAGAAAAAAGTGTTTCAACTTGGTTAAATGCTTTTAACCTGTAAAGGTATATAAAATAAGAGTCTCTACCAAAAGACGTTACAGATGCAATGAGGCGTGTATTATTTAAGCAGCAATGATTTCAGCAGCGATGATTTCAGCAGCGATAGTTTAAGCAGCGATGATTTTCCGAAGCGACGAGAAAGATAAATACAATAATGTTAGTATTCGATTTTGTGATTGAGCTTTCAGGTGTTATGGCAATTATTATGCCTATTTTACAACTCACTGTGGGCGATAATTGCTTCAATTTCTGCGAGCAGGCAAACGTATGCCGCAATTGCATTGATGAGCACTCTACTGTTGCAGCGAATGTAGCTCGAAGGTCCTCCATATCACTATTAAAGAAGGAAAAGAAGAAAATATTTACGTATTGGGAAAGCTGTGTGGTGAAAGCATAGCGGAGTAAAGCCAAAGTAAAATAAATACATAAATATGATAATTAAAACTTTAACAAATCTTATAAATGACGGACATTATATATACATAAATTTTGAAAACAAATACAAATGAATCAAAATTACAGCACGAAATATAAATATATGTTAACACTATAAAAGTATTAAAATCATAAAATAACAAAATCGACAATCCTAGGGTAATTTGTTAGAAACATTTGTAGCAGATGAACTCTTGTTAAATAAATTTTGTAGGGATTCGGTAAAACTCTTTATTATAAAATATAATTACAACTTGTTTACTTTTCAAAATTCTGTCGGTATATTTTGTAAACTTTAAACAAACAAACGAATATATAGACTATTGCCCGCGGCTTTGCTCGCGACTTTGCTCGCATATTGTCGTGTTATTGATATAAAAAAATACATGACTTCCTCTTTTAATAATTTTTATTAGTTTTATTGATTTTAATTCATTTTTTAATTTTTTTATATTTATTCATTTTATTTTAATTTTTATTCATTTGTATTCATGTTTATTCATTTTTATTAATTTTTAATAATTTTTAATAATTTTTAATAATTTTTAATAATTTTTAATAATTTTTAATAATTTTTAATAATTTTTAATAATTTTTAATAATTTTTAATAATTTTTAATAATTTTTAATAATTTTTAATAATTTTTAATAATTTTTAATAATTTTTAATAATTTTTAATAATTTTTATTAATTTTTATTACTTTTTATTAATTTTTATTAATTTTTATTAATTTTTATTAATTTTTATTAATTTTTATTAATTTTTATTAATTTTTATTAATTTTTATTAATTTTTATTAATTTTTATTAATTTTTATTAATTTTTATTAATTTTTATTAATTTTTATTAATTTTTATTAATTTTTATTAATTTTTATTAATTTTTATTAATTTTTATTAATTTTTATTAATTTTTATTAATTTTTATTAATTTTTATTAATTTTTATTAATTTTTATTAATTTTTATTAATTTTATTAATTTTTATTAATTTTATTTATTAATTTTTATTAATTTTTATTAATTTTTATTAATTTTTATTAATTTTTATTAATTTTTTTTAATTTTTTTTTAATTTTTATTAATTTTTATTAATTTTTATTAATTTTTATTACTTTTTATTAATTTTTATTAATTTCTATTAATTTTTATTAATTTATATTAATTTCTATTAATTTTTATTAATTTTTATTAATTTTTATTAATTTTAATTAATTTTTATTAATTTTTATTAATTTTTAATAATTTTTATTCATTTTTATTAATTTTTAATAATTTTTAATAATTTTTAATAATTTTTATTAATTTTTATTAATTTTTATTAATTTTTAATAATTTTTATTCATTTTTATTAATTTTTAATAATTTTTATTAATTTTTAATAATTTTTATTAATTTTTATTATTTTTTTATTAATTTTATATTAATTTTTATTAATTTTTGTTAATTTTTTAAAACTTTTAATAATTTTTATTAAGTGTTATTAATTTTTATTAATTTTTTATTAATTTTTATTAAATTTCACCCCTGTTTTCCCCCCTTAAAATGTGAAAATCCAAAAGCCATGAAACACTTCATTATTTATTTATGATTAGAACCTACAATTCCAATTTTCACGTTCCTACCTTTAAAAAATCGATATTTCCAAATAAACTTTCACCCCCCCCCCGTTTCCTCCTCTTAAAATGTGAAAATTCAAAAACCCTAAAACACATAATTATTAATTTGTACTCATTAGCTGCAATTCCAATTTTCATGTTTCTAACTTCAAAGAGAACAAAAAAAGTTACACTCCCATACAAACTTTTACCCCCGCTTGTCCCCCTTAAGATGTAAAAATATAAAAACCCTAAAACATATTATTATTAATTTGTACTCAGTAGCTGCAATTCCAACTTTCATGTTTTTAACTTTAAAGGGAACCAAAAACAAGGATACTCCCGAATAAATTTTCACCCATTTCCCCCCTTAAAATGTGAAAATCCAAAAATCCTGAAACACGTCATTAATAATTTGTAGTCAGTAGCTGGAATTCCAATTTTCATGTTTCTAACTTCATAGAGAACAAAAAAATCGTTAGTCCTTTAGAAACTCTCACCCCCCGTTTCCCCCCCTTAAAATGTAAAAAATCCAAAAACCCTGAAACAGGTCATTATTTATTTAGGCTCAGCAGCTGTAATTTAAATTTTCATGTTTCTAACTTTAAAGAACAAAGAGTCATTAAAAGCTCTCCCTCCATTTCCTCCCATTTCCCCCCTTAAGTTAAAATTTCCAAAAATCCTTTCTTAGCGGATGCTTACGTTGTAAAATTAACCTATGTTCCAAATTTCAGCTTTCTAGGCTTAGTAGTTTTGGCTGTACGCTGATAGGTCAGTCAGTCAGTCAGTCAGGACAAACAATTTTATATATATGGATATGAAACACGGATCCTAAAAATTACAAAATGCTAAAACACAACACTCGTCCTCATTTAAAATATTTAAACATCTAGTCCCATTTTCATCAACTGTTGTAGTCTTGGTTTTGGAATAGGCTTCGTCAGGAGATAAGATGATTTTCAGATGATACCTTCGTTACTAAGATTTCCTCTTCCACTACAAGCTCGCGTATAAAGACATGTCTTATCCTTATACAAGGTGGACCAATCTTGTGGAAAAGTTCGATATCTTCCTTGTTGAAAGAGATATTAAAAAAGTGTATTAAGAAAATTATGGACAGGTTTGAGGTTAACATTTTAAAATTATTGGGAGGTATAGCTCGTGTACGAACCAAACATTGTTTTTTTTAATGATGACCACAGTATATTATTTTAGATTCTGTTTACTCATCTTTTTTCCATTCTTCTAATATATGGTTTGTCTATGTTATATAAGGTACTTTTCAAGGAATTGACATATTTGTGAGAGAATCGTACATAATTCAACGTCCAGCAGCCAATTACACTGTAGAAAAAAAAAATTTTTACCCACCCGAATTTTATAATATGATGTATTATACTTTTTTAGTTATAATTAAAGACCGGACATTTTAATCGCGTTCAAATAATTGGTTTTAATCACATAGGCGTCTCATTCTGGGTTCGCTATTTAAGACGGCAGACAGTGCGGCAGATTCTAATACTATCAGGACAAACCTCTTTTTTTTATTAAAACAAGATAAAAAAAGTGTACTGATATATACATAGACATTAAAACTAATACAAAAAAGTGAGATTTTTTTTTATCGTGTACCTATATTCTTTGTCTTTTGAATCATTTTCATTAAACAAATTTAATGTTTTCTTCTCACCAACGCCGAGGATATGTAGGATATTTTACAAAAGTTTTTAGTAACCTCAGATCCTTTAATTTGTGGCCTGAGAAATTTTCCTTAAAAAAAAATAACTTTTTTGATGAAGATGTTAAACTTTTCATAAGCGAGTTTAAGGTGTAGTAATGTAAACGATATTCTGTATGATATTTTTTTTATTATTATCTCTTATATAATTACAAAATATCTATTCCTCAATATTTTGGCGTGGTACACTACTCTCCTGCCTAAAATGAGGATCGAGGACCCCAGCTGCCTCCCCCGAATTTGTTATTTCCTCCAGAAAATTGGAAATTTCTAGCCTTAGCTGGTCCCGATTCATTGTTGGAGAAATTGCATCGGGGCCAAATATTAGGACTCTACGAGCGTTTGGACTAAGACGCTGTAGAGAGGGCCTAAAATGAATGTCAAATAGGCCCATCATATGTTGTCTTATACTTTCTCGATCCATTGTCGGTTAGTTGCCGGTGATATTTTTATTCAAATAAAGTCAATCCTTATATTATATTTATGAATATTTTGGCTTTTATCGATACCGTACATACCGATTTTTTGTAACAAAACATTTATGTTTTTATTTCCTGTGGATATTATGGTACTTATACACGATGAGACAATAAAATAAATGTCTGTTAAATTTCTGTAATGTATGTATTAATTCAATTGCTCACTCTATATAGGTATCTGTTGGTTGAAAAAATGTAAAAAGATAACAAAGAGTCGATAAACAGGAGATTTGAGAAGAAAGTGTCTTGTAAAAATATCACTAGATTTTTCCAATGAGTATATTTGTTTAGTTCAAAGGGAAAAGTGATAGAAACTGGAAACGTAAATATGGAAAATTTATTATCGGACTTTGATTGTTTTCGTCGTTTTAATGACAACAAATTATACTGCCGCAATTGTGATCAGGTGTTAGTTTTTAATGGAAAGTCAAGTATGACACAACATGTGAAAACACAAAAACACATGCAATCTTTAGAGGGATGTCCAGACAAAATCTTTTATGAAGATTTATGCAACGCATTTGTTTCTGCAAATATTCCATTAACAAAATTAAATAATACAATTTTCAAAAATTTTCTTTGTAAATATACTAAACGTAAAATACCGGATGAATCCACAATTAGAAAACATTATATTCAAAATCAGTACGATAAAGCAATGACGGCAATAAAAACGAAAATTTCCAGCAAATATATTTGGGTTAGTGCAGATGAAACGACTGACATAAAGGGTAGATGTGTTGTTAATGTTGTTGTAGGATTATTAAGTGCTGAAAATACTTCACAACAGTATTTAGTTTCTAGTGTGTTTCGTGAAACTGTGAACGCTGAAATGATTTATGAAATAGTGAAACGTGGATTGAACAATGTAATTGATAATGACGTTTCAAAAGTTTTATTGTTTATTTCAGACGCGGCAAGTGTAATGTTGAAAACAGGGAAACTATTACAAGAACATTTTCCAAACATGCTGCATGTAACTTGCCTTGCTCACGCGTTACACCGAGTTTGTGAGTTTATCCGTGACAGCTTTCCAGACATTAATTCGTTGATTAGCTGTTTTAAAAAAATTTTGTTAAAAGCACCGTCCCGAGTTTCTTTATATAAAGAAATATGTCCGAATATCCCCCTACCTCCACAACCAGTTATTACACGATGGGGAACTTGGTTACAGGCTGTGTTCTTTTTTTCGGAGCATTTCGACAGACTAAAAGTATTTATTTCCAACTTATCAGAGGACGCTCTCTCTATCACTCAGTGTAAAGGTTTAATAACAAAAACAACTTTGCAGTCGGAGTTAAATTTTCTTGCGACTTATTTTTCGTGTCTCCCAGAAACTATAAAATTCCTTGAAACCCGTAACTTACAATTATCGGTTGCTATGGAAAAATTTGAATCGACATTGTTACACTTAAAAAACGTAAAGTGGCCCTTACAAGATAAATTTAACCATAAAATAGATTGTGTTATTAAAAGAAATCCAAATTTACAGACTCTGAAACAAATCTCCCTGAACAATTTTAACGATTATGAAACTGCTTTAAAATATTGTGATTTTGTTCCACATTTTTCATTTGCTCCTGTAACGAGTTGTGACGTAGAACGATCGTTTTCTAGGTTTAAAGATTTATTGACTTCTAAAAGAAGTAATTTCACTGAAGACAATTTAGAAAAATATGCAGTCATACAAACATATTTTTCAAATGAAGAAGATTGATATTAATTTGTATTGTATATATTGTATATAATTGTATATTTGCTACTTTAGGATAAAGAGTGTATATTGGAACATTCTAAACATAAAACTAATGATGGTGTATCCTCGTTGATATATTTATTAGTCAATAATATATTAACAGAAAAAGCCAACAACATTATCCCACAACACAATAAAAAAATAAATAATAATATCATTTGTAATTATATAATAATATCCAACCAAATTTGAACTAAAATTTAATAAAATAATTATTGCAATGTAAATGTAATAATAAGCCCGCCCCAAATGTTACGCCCGGGCGATAAAAATCCAATATCTTATCTACTGTGTCGACCAGTTCAGTAAATAACTTGTTTTATTCAGAATGTATTATTCAAATCGAAGGTCCGCTCTTACCGTTACTTCGCTGATAAGAATAAATTAAATTGTCCGGTCTTTAGTTATAATTGTATTATCTGTTTATTCGTATACAGGGAGACTCAATACTCAGACCCTTGATTTTCTTGTTTTATTTAAATGGGACACCTTATATTTTATATCACCAGTAAAATCATCTGTCCCAAGCCTTTCATTTTTATTAAGCATTCCCTATACCTAAAGTTAATAATTATTGATATATTTAACATTAAATGAAAATTATGGTTATTTCGATAAATTAAACTAGTTTGTCATAAAAAAAACTCTTTATCAACAGTCATAAATAATATGTGTGAATACAAAAAAACTCAAAAACAAACAAAACAATTAAAACATAATTATAAAAGTTGTTCAAAGTGACCTCCCATAACATCAATACAGTTTTGTAATCGAATTTCGAATGACTGACTCACATTTCTCAGCATTTGAACATCAATACTTTGAAATACATTTCTGATTCGAGTTTTCATGTCCTCTTTTGTCGTTGCAGGCACATTATATACTTTGTTTTTTACATAACCCCACAGAAAAAAAATAAATTTTTGTGAAATCCGGTGATCGCGTTGGACACCCTATCGGTCCTCCTCTTCCGATCCACCGTCTTAGAAAGTGATTATTTAAATAATTATGTATTACTACAGTGTGATGGACTGGTGCACATTTGTTGGCGAATGTGAAGGGGAACATCTTCGAGTAACGTAGGCAAATGATTTTCAAGGAAATCCAAATATACTGCACTATTTACTCGTCCTTCAAAAAAGTGTGGCCCTATCACATAATCACCCACAATGCCACCCCAAACATTTAATGACCACCTCATTTGGCTATGAGTGACTATAATGTGTGGGTTTGTTGTAGAATAATAGTGAAAATTATGCCTATTTAAACCTCCATTTTTATGAAAAGTCGATTCATCACCAAAGAGCACAAAATCAAAGAAATTTTTTTGTTGATTAATTTTTTGTTGGGACCATTCACAAAATATCACTCTATTTTCAAAATCTCGTTCAAGAAGTTCTTGATGTAACTGGATATGGAAAGGATGCATGTTATGTTTTGATAGGATTCTTTGAACAGTTCCGTAACTGACTTGTTGTTGTCTTGAAATATATCGTTTACTAATATGCGGATCACTATAAATACTCAACAATACTTCCATTTCATTCTCTTCCGTGATAGCAGTTTTTGTTACTTGTTTTTGCTCCTATGATACAGTACCAGTACGATTAAAACGGTCCATTAGTTTTTCAATCGCCTTTTTATTTGGTTTCCGGCGTTCCGGATATCGTTGGGGGTACACTCTGGAGGCAAGTAAAGAATTCTTGTTGCACTCACCTAGTATATAAATCATATCCACCATTTCTAGGATAGACAAATTCGTATTGTTCATCTTATTATTAGTAATTTACTTAAAACATTAACACACAGGCAGTTGCTCTTGATTTTTAAAATGTCAAAATTGTCAACTGGACGGTGACAGGTATATTAAATGCATTGGCGACTAGATAAAAAAATAACACATATTATTTATTATTGTTTATAAAGAGTATTTTATGAAAAACTAGTTTAATTGATCGAAATAACCATAATTTTCATTTATTGTTAAAAAATATCGATAAATATTAACTTTAGGTATAGGGAATGCTTTATAAAAATGAAAGACTTCGAACAGATGATTTTACAGGTGATATAAAATATAGGGTGTCCCATTTAAATAAAACAAGAAAATTAAGGGTCTGAGTATTGAGTCTCCCTGTATACAAATAAACAGATAATAAAAATATAACTAAAAAAAGTATAATACATCATATTATAAAATTCGTGTGGGTAAAAATAGTATATTATGTTACTAGGAGTAGAAGGCCAACATTATGTGTTAAGCCCAGAATTTTGCACAGCTGAGGCGCTAGCCGAAGCTGTGCAAACTGGGCTTCTTCTGAATAAAAACAATCTGTAATGGTTACTAAAATCATACTGCCTCCAGAATTTGGATCACTGATTTAATTTGCTTAAGCTGGTTTAGGCGGTATTTTATCTTCTTTCCATTTAGTACAATAGCAAATGCCTCTTTTCGTGTCAGTAGTTGCATATTCCGTTTGCAAATGAACTCTGAACTTTGTTATTTCTTTTAAAATTGGTTGATTTGACATAAAGCTTCTTCACTTTTTTGTTTTTTACCGTTTCCATTTTGCATTAGAGCTCTTTCATAGGTACATAACTGATGAGTTAGATTATCTACAGTTCTATTGTTTTTACCAATTAACATCCAACTCGATCTAAACGGGAAATAGGTTTCAGGTAAAGTACCTAATATTTTACATATCAGAAGTAATTCTGGTAATTCTGTTAAAGAGTTTCTAAACATTTTAATTTTTAGGTCATTTCATAAATTCTTCAGTTTTGACATATGAGTAGCCACATCATCATGTACTTCTTTTTGATAACTAAAGAACTGCAAACGAAGATCATAGCCTCTATCTTCAGATACCCCATCAAAAATTTTATGAAGCTCTTGCCATATTTCTTTAGCAGACGAAAATCTCATTACCTTCTTTAACGTTTTCTCTGTCATATTAGTCATTAGTATAATCATAGCACTACTTTCTACTTTTCTATATTCATTTTGCAATTTGTTGTATTTGGATACTTCTTCCTCTTTCGCAGCTTCTTCTAATTTGTTTGGTGCTGTTAAAGTTCCTTCCTTCTACAACCTCCATCGTGCCGACAATACCTCTCAGTAGCACGCTGACCTTATACTTCCACGTTGACCAGTTTGTTTTGCCCTCTAGTCCAATTTGTACCTTCGTTAGTTCCATTACTTTTAACTCAAATGTGTATTCCAAGTAATAGAAAATACCCTTTATTCAATTTGCTGCACCTGGGCCCATAACCTGTAGCATATGGCAGTCTAAACTCTTGTTAAATAAAGTTTGTAGGGATTCGGCAAAACTATTATAAAATATAATTACAACTTTTTGTAATCGAGATCCTGTAATTAGGCTGACATAAAAACATATTTGATTTACTTATTTTTAAATTTGTATGTTAGTGATGCCAGTTATTGTGTATTGTTATATTTAAAAAATAAACAAAAATTACATATATGAAAATGTTAATTGCAATGTATTTTAATTCATATCATGTGAAAAAATATATTAAGAAATTTAATTTTAATTATTATATAGTACGTATGTATTTGTTCATTTACATTTATTATATTTTTTCTAAATTATTCTCGAAACAAATGGTAAATCACTTATCGAGCATATTAATTTATTCTATTTTATTATATCATTATTATTAACATGTATTTATATTTTTGAGAATAAATTATATTATTATTATTATTATTTAAAAGTGCCTTAATTAAAGTCTCATTTGAGTCGAGCATTCCCTATACCAAAAGTTATTAATTTTGTGAGATTTTTAAATTTTATTGAGAAAAAGGTAATTCACCAAATGCTTTTAATTTTTAACTGGTTAATAGGAAATAGACCGTTTGTTAATTAGTAATTATAATTTAACCAGCTATAATTTATTATTGACAATTTGACTTTAACATTCAGTTAAGAATAACTACTAACAGCAACTAATTATAGACTCACTCCATTATAATACCAACTTTATTGTAAGTTTATTATATTTTTAAGTTGCCTTTGAAACCCCAATACTCACAGTTCATTATTACTAACGCCATTTGTTTTTAAAAAAATATAGCCAGTTTTTTATTAGAATCTTCGGTCGAGAATAAGAGAAGTATTTCGAGTGTTACTTAGGAAATGCTTAGAAATGCGATTTCGACCTTTTGGAGGTCTTAGGGAAACTTTTCTAATCAATTAAAATATGTCAAAATAACACTTAATAAAGTAGGTATTATGGAAAGTTTTCAGTTACTATGTTTATTTATTTTTCTACTGAATCTAAAAGTCGCATTAGGTGTTAAAAACTTATTCAGTCGACATTTATTAAATCATAGGTGGTTAAATTCCAATTACCAATTAACAAACAATCTATTTCCTATTAACCAGTTAAAATTAAAGTATTTTGTGAATCTTTTTTCTCACTAAAATTTAAAAATCTCTCAAAATTATTAACTTTAGGTATAGGGAATACTTAACTCAAATGAAACTTTAATCAAGGTACTTTTAAATGGTCAATTAAAAAAAAATGAGAAAATTACTTATTTGAGTTTTGACTCTGTACAGATTTGTTTTTAATTGAAATAATAGTAAATCGGCATAACATTTTGACTAATATCCAAAACCTTTTAAACCAAAAAATTGGTTACTAATAGTTTCTTTTGCAGTTCTCAGGTCATTGAATTCAATAAGATTTTCATATAAAACTGTTTATACTCTGTATAATCTCATACTATTTTGTATTGTTATAAAGAGAAAAACGAGGGCATTTCAAATATAAAATAAATATAGGGTGTCCCATTTAAAAAACCTAACTTTGAAATGTATCACTTTCTTGGAGAACCCTGTATAATTGAAATTATTTTGAAATTGTTGCCTTTTTTGATAAATACCTAGCTTTTGTAGAAACAGATTTAGGGAAAAATCAAATATTTTTGGCCCTACAGATCGAGGCGTTACCGGTGGCCCACCCTGTATAATGACAATTTTATTATTAAAAGTGCCGTTCAACTGGAAAAATAATTACCCAACTCTCCAATTCAACCAACTTGTTATATTTCCTAGCAATGGTCTCACAGGTATCTTCTTTATAAAATTATTACTAGTAGATTGTGAGTAAAATCGTATACATACATTGGGGTAACTCATTCTAGCTCGCATCTGTAGCCTACCTCAGTACTTCACACCTCGCGAATCTACCTTGACACTCTGCTGTAATAGAATACTTCACTGGTCAATATGTAATATACTATTTTTTAAGACCGATCAGAAAATATACACTTTCTGAACAATTTTTCGTCCAGAAAATAACGTTTATTTACAACCATATATGTAATGTTGTCATTACTAACGTCATTGAAGGTTGGGAAGTGTCACATTACACACCTCTACTTCCCGCCCTCATTTCATCTATTCTAGATGAATATTTTTTATATTTAAAAAAAATAACACATTTTTTTGACAAATTTTATAATACCTATTTAATGGCAAACAATAAAAACAACAATGAACTAAAATACAACAAACTACTTATTGATATTTATTATTCGCGAATTTAATATCCGGCTTTATTTGACATTTATTTATATTGGTGACAGTTGTTTACCCCGTAATCACAGTAACAATATATTTACCTACTTGATTAATCTGAGAAAACAGTGCGCTTGGTAATTTGTCGTTAAATGTAATATTTTTGGTATGTTCAGAACGAAACAGAAATTTATTAACTTTGATCGAAATATGATGGTTGTAAATAAAATAGTATACAAACCTCGGTAGGAAGTTTCATTCGTCTCGAGATCATAGCTAACCTCGACGCTTCGCGTCTCGGTGATCTAACTAATCTCACGACAGGAATGAAACTCTTCCCACCTCGGTGTGTAATATACTATTTACCGATCAAGACGTTAGGGACCGGTAAAAGCTTTTTTTTAAGACCGACCAGAAAGTATACACTTTCTGAACAATTTTTCGTCCAGAAAGTAACGTTTTGCCGATCAAGACCGTTAGTGACCGGTAAAAGTATTACCGGTCCGTTGATTTTTAATTTGTTGTTTATGTCAAACTTGTTTTCGCAAATTTAAAAATATAGAATGAGATTTTAATTATCTGACATAGAAAATAAAATTCCAGAAGAAATTTTGGAAGCAGCAAAAATGTACATTTAAGGTAGTTCACTCGTAAAACGGCTTTTCTTAAGAATTCAATAAAATTAAAATATAAGGTTTATGAAAGTGTCGTTTACGTAACTAAAAAAATTAGATTTTTTGACCATCTGTGAAACGAGATATTAACAATCAAAATGTGCATAATTAACACTCTTGAAGCCTATCATGTACACAAGCAATGCATTTATTTCAAGATATCTCGAAAACGGTTCTTACCATATTTTTTAAAAACTAATGTTAAATAAATCAAGAAGTTATCAAATTTTATAGATAATCGCTGAATTTTTTGACTATCTTAGTAAAAAGATAGATTTTTAAAGCAGTTGACGAGTAGTTTCGTAAAATTATTACAACTTGGCAACATTGTAGCCACTTCACGTATCAAAGTAACACTCGATCAGCTAAGAGGTTGTTATAAACTCGCGACGTGTTCTTGAAAAATTAATTCGTCCACTGTGTTGGAGAACTGGAATCTGCGGTTCTGTTTGAACCAAAACAAACCCTTAAAATTAGTATGAGGAAGTCACAAATTTCTATACCATATCGTTTAAATATTTGCGAGTTTGCCGGATGAAATTGAATAAAATTATAACTTGTCCATATGTGTTTATATACATTTGTTTTGTACAGTCTCTTACAAAAATAAAATTTATTAGCATTGAGAATCTCGAACTTTTGGTATTCACCATTACGCGATATTTTTATGTACAACTGTCGCGAGTGAACTACCTTAACAAAAATATTCAAAAATAATGTATATGGTTAGTTTATGCAGTTGTATCCATTATCTAGTTTTAGTATTTGTTAATCACTTTATTAAATAAAATAAATAATTGAGTTTACATCGAAGTGTTTGTCTTAAAAAAGAAATTGTACGTCTTGCGACTGAAAATTAGTATTAAGCAGGTCTCTCCAAGCTTCCAGGTCTAGTCTACAGCTCGCCCTGGAATCTGCTTATCTCGACCTCCAAAACACTACTTTCCGGTGTTCTAACATAAATTACTATTACATCCACTACCAAAATCAATGAAATTATAGATATTTATCATATTTATTATTGTCATCAAAAAATATAAATTTTTACAATCAATTTAACTGTTAATCATTTATTTATGTAGTACTTACAGAAAATAATTTCTAAATAGTACAGTATATCTAACCTAACACAAACAACTGTAATGATAGTTAAAAAATATAAATATTAGAGAAAAAACACTACTACAACACCACGGGACGATACGTTCAGGAGTTGCAAGTCTCTTTTAGGGTTAAAATATTACAATTAAATATATCACAGTCCGAGTAAAATTTATTATAGTTCTTGCACAAGTGATCAATAAACGCTCTTTGTCCGTAATCGGTGTCTTTTTATGAGTCCATCGGATAGTATTAGCTTTAATAGGACTGTGGGCCATGTAGCCCACCCCACCTGGACCTTTTCAGATCTATTGTGGATATCCTATATCGTTGTTTAGAGTACCTTGTCAAATTCGGTCTTTTGTAGTAGATTCCTAGGCTAGGAAGTAGTTCTCAGGCATAGCTAGTTGTCCTTGGTTTTTCTTCCTTAAGTGTAATGAATATCAGTCATGCTAGACCTTCGGAGTAGCACAATACGTGCTCTGCAGTTTCCTCCTCTTCCTGACAGAATCGACACAAGGTCTCTTCTGCACATTTTAAAACTATTGGAGAAGATTGTGGCATTTAAGAAAAACTGCAGTTGGAGATAAAAAAAAAATAATGAAAAAGGCGGTCAAAATTGGTTCCGCAATTGCATAAATATGCAGCCTCTAATGAGCTTGTTAAAAAAAATTGTTTATAGTCCAATAGGAAAAAACCCAATTACAGGACAAACTATACATTTTGTTAATATTTGACTTAATTAGCCTAACTTAACCTAATAATAATTAATAATTATATAAATATAATTAACACTAACAAAAATAATTGTAATTTTATTATTTTATTTTTATTTTTTATTGAGTACCTACCATATTCTCATCTAACCTTTGTTATAATTTATATTTTAAATGAATGCATAAATTAAAATTCTTAGCCCACTTGCATAATAATAAATTGGCATAATAATAACAACAATAATACTAACAATAAATAATGATAATAACAGTGCTATGATCCATCTTGTCAAAGGCCTTCGAAGTCAGTATAGATGGTATCAGTTTGTTTTTGCAAATCAACAGCACGACTGACTTTTTGTGTAAAGCACATTAGATTTGTGGCGATTGATCTTTGACAAATAAAACTATGCTGATTCTCTGAAATTAAATTTTTTACTCTTGGCGAAATTCTATTGTACATTGCCATCTCGAAAGCCTTTGAAAAGTTGGATAATAAGGCAACAGGGCGGTAGTTAGTAGTGTCATTGATCTTACCAGTTTTAAAAATAGGAATGATTTTTGACAACTTCCAGACCTCAGGGAAGTTGTTTGTTTGTTGGGCCATGTTAAATATTTTGCAAAGAGGGATTGCAAGTATATTAGTGCAGTCTTTTACAAAGAAGCTAGGTATGTTATCATAACCACAAGTAAATTTTGCCTTGAGTTTATGCAACACAGTACTAATTTCGTCCTCTTCAAACTTCTTTATGGAAATATTAGGGTTTGATAAGGATTGACGAGTGATATTAGGAGGTTCATTTGAATTTGGTACAAAAACACTACTAATGGGGTGGGTGGCTCAGTGGTAGAGTCTCTGCCTGCGGATCCAAGGGTCCCAGGTTCGAATCCCACCATTGGCCGGGTTTTTTTCATTTAATTGTATTACTTAAAATTAATTCTGATGCCTTGGTAGGATTCCCCACTCGACCATTCACTGTTGGGTACTAATTAATAGTGCTGTTCCTAAAGTGGCGCTGGGAAACAGTAACAAAGCCTACACAGAACACGAGGCTAATAACCGTAGCAGTTGATGCCGATGACACAAAAAAACACTACTAAAAAAGTCAGCATACGTGTTAACTATACTATCAGGAGTTACGTATATGACTCCATTTAAGAACATGAGCCCTGGAATTTTTGAAGTACCTCTTTTTTTGTAAATATATTCCCAGAATTTCGAAGGATTTTCTCACAAGGCTTGATGTCTCTTTTCACAGAACACCTTTCGAAGCTCACTGCATGGTTTTCGAAATATTTTGCTGAAGACGATGTAGAAAAATTTAAGTTGATCCAAGATCCCTTCCATGCACAAGCTGAACCAGAATTCACTTATCAATAAGAAGAGAGTCTCAATGAACTATCTTGCACAATAGCCTTAAAATAAGATTTACGTGTTCTGATTTGGCCGAGTTTTGGATATAGTTCCCAAATGGATTTCCAACTATGAGTTCAAAAGCTCTAAGAATTCTCATTTTCAGCTGTAGCTGTAATAAAGAGCAAATATTGCTCAAAGATTAATGTGTAGTAAGAAGTGAGAGTAGCAGTGTCAAGCCTTATTCCACGCTTAGAAAAAATGTATGGAAATCACCAAGCTCACACGTCACATTGATTAGGTTGTCATTGTATTTTATTTTCTATTTTGAGAACCCCCAACATATACTACTATTTAATAAAAATATAAAACTGAATTATCGCAAATGACTAAGTGTATATCATATTAATATATTTCTTCTCATCAAATTTTTATTCTTTTGAAAACATAGGTAGGTTAAAGACTTACTTTGATTCAGGATTTTTTTTACCATTATCTTCTAAAAATTTGTTCACATCTATATGTGGTAAAAGCTAAAAAAAAGTAATAAAGAAATTGTTCTTTTTGTGAATCAGGTATTAAACAAACGCAAAACCTTACTTTTGAAGGTTGTAAGAACCGGGCAGGTATTCTGTTAATCTTCTCAGATTTCTTACTAGGCCCAAACCCAAGTTCCATGAGCACTTCTTCAGGATCAGGCCGTCTTAGTTCTAGAAACGATTCCACACTGGAGCACACACTAGTTCCGTCGTCACTCTGAAAGGAATAATCCCTGGACAGAGATTTGTTTTTATTTATTGAGGGATTTCTTTTGGGATTTGCTTGATGTGGAGGTAAGTTCTCAACCCAACATTCTAGTGGACTTTTCTGCATTTTCTATAACAAAATAAATGAAAAAGGTAATCGATATAATTCTATTCTATTATATTATCAAATTTCATAATGATACTAAATCAACAAGTTGCTGTAACTATTTTTAGCAGCTTGTGGTTGTGAGTTGTGACGTTCCCACGATTGTGATGACGTCTACTGGATAACAAACTATTAATTTAACTCACAATTTATTGCTTAGATCCTCTTCGCTACATAGTTTCATTTAATTTACAAAAATATGTGAAACAAATAAAATAACATTAAATTCTGACGATTCCTACTGTTTACCACATGCTCACATGAGATTGACGTTTCTCATTAGATATTTTTGTTTCTCGAAATTGGTAGCTTCTGAAATATGACAGTGACAGATGACGTCACAAACTTTCAGATTTCAATTTTCAAGATTTCAAGAGAAGAGAGAAAGCTTGTTACTACTTTAGTACCGGAGAAATATATGTCAAATTTGTGATAATTATTTAATTAAGAGTATTTAAAATTCAATGAATAAATATTGTTTGTATACTTTTATTCGGTTGAGAAACTCTCTGTTAATATCCTGTTGTTTTTCGGTTTTTCAAAACATTCAATTTGACAGATGTGTAAAGTTTCTTTGAGTTGGAACAAGTGGCCCGTTTAAAAAATCGTAGAAAATGTTTTATTAATAAGTGATATTGTGAAATAACTGTCGGAAGTGTACATTAGATTATTTAAATGTCGAAAAACTTTATTGTGTTGAGTTGTTACGATTTCAGAAAGAAACTAGAAGAAAAATAACCTATCAACATGTCCAGGAAAAAATGAACGATGACGACAGTTTGGTCAGTATTTTTTACAAGTTTTTAGCAATAGTAACCTTGAAGTGTAGATATTTTGCAAATATTTCCTGGTTATGCAGGTACTCTGTACAATAAACTTTCTAACACCAATTTAATTCATTTCATGTTCTTCAATTCATATATTACCGTGAGAACTTATTTCCCGTTTGTTTTGTAATTGAGGTGTCTTTCACACAATGAATTTAAAAAACGCTATTTTTCATTCCATCAAAATTTTGTAGTTCATTTTTTTATACCTTCAGTGTTGACACAAATTTGCACTTTAGGTATTTGTGTTGTCTAATGAGAAAATTATTTTTTTTCCAACCGTCACAAAAAATTGACATTTTTGTACTATTTTTAGGTGCAAAAGCTAACATTTCACTACTGTAAAAAAATGTGCTCCTTGCTAACCAACACTTTTATTGCTAGTTCTACTCTTAATCCTAGGATTAAAAGTAATTGCATTTGAGCTCTGTAAAATGCAAGTGTTTAATTTCCTCCCTGCCTCCTCTTAGGTGATAGGTATTCAAAGAAATTTATACTTACTGTAATAGGCCTTTTTCCGCTAGTAGTGATCATCTAGTTTAATAAGATTATTTTATTACCCACACTGTGAAATTTGTGAATGAAATAAAACTCCAAATATATTTAACTTAATTTATTTTTCATCAAATATATGGGGTAGGTATACAATTTTATTACTTTATTGGGAAATGAGAAATTAAATTATTTCTCATCAAGATCTGACATGTGTGATTGGGAATTTAAACACAATCTGAGACTGGCATATTAGGTACGTACACAAAAAAATCTGACATGTCCCACCCAAATAAACAAGCCGCAGGCCATTTTCCATCAAATAAATACAAGTTGAAGACTTCTTGAGGATATACATAGATATCCTCAAAATTGCACTGTCTTAAATACTTTTTTGTTTTGTTGTTTATTTTTATAAAGGGGGCCTACAGTCGTTGCAACAACAGATGTATATCCCTTATGTTTCAGCCTCACCTAGGGGTTTATGTAGTCTAGTCTTAATGAAATAGTGCCAGATCAGTACCAGCGAACTATCCCTTATGTTCAGAACTGCCTACAGTGCAAAGATTCAATCATAATGAATTAGTTAAGACAGTCCAACGATGTATGTAAAATGTGAATCTAGCCAACTGAACTGTCATTCACCCCAATCAGCTGAGGTGTTAATTTATTTTCTATTAGTGAGGGTGCTTGACATCTCGGTAAACCCGATTCTTAAATAATTTTTAGGTGGTATAATATAATGGCAAATGCATCCTGTGATATGTCCATCTGGTAATACCCAAAAGTGACATTATTAAATAATAAATTTCTATAATAATGAATAATATAATAATATACCTTTTTAAATTATTGACTCGCCATCTATTTCTGACATTTTTATATTGTTTGATATGGAAGGTGTTTTTGTATGGAAATATTGAGCAGGGGCGTCGGATCGTAGAAGCGTCAGGCAGTAGAAGCTTCGGGCAGTAGAAGCGTCGGACAGTAGAAGCGTCGGGCAGTAAAAGCGTCGGTACATAGAAGTGTCGGGACGTAAAAGAGTCGGGACATAGAAGCGCCTGGATGTATAAGCTTTGGAACGTGGAAGCGTTGAGCCGTAGAGACGTTGGGACGTAGAGGTGTCGGTACGTAGAGCACCGGAACGTAGAAGCGTCGTGTCGTGGAGCACCGGAACGTAGAAGCATCGGGTCGTGGAGCGCCGGGACGTAGAAGCGTCGGATCGGAGAGGTGTCGGATCGAAGAAGCATCAGTTACGGGAAGTACTGGATATTAAATTTGATTGACTTTTGAATGTAACTGAATTAGGCTGTATTTAAAAATCAACTAAATAATGAGTTCTCGGGGGTTCGGTATTAATACTAATTTTATCAAAGGCTATTATTTTTAACGATGTGGTGGATAATATCAGGGTTTTATTTTAATGACTATTCATAAAAGAGAAATAATTCCGTTTTAATGAATGTTACTTTGTGAAAAGAGTTACGTTGTATGAAGTTTTCGAGTTGAATTCCTATGGGATAATTTTTATCTTATCTGTTTATTGGGCTTGCACATGTAAAATTGGTTTTATTTATTAGGTATCTAGCGTAGATAAGAATTAATTATCTAGAAGATTTTTTCGTTAAAATAAAGGAATTTGAATTTAATAAATAATAAAGTAAATTGTGAAGCTACCTGGGAGAGGTAGGTCACGGCCCTTGAATTAAAATTTGAAGAAAAAAACATTGCCTCTTCCAAACATAGTAAAACAAACCAATTGGGCAGATATATCTTGCACTTTCCAATAATACTTAATTAAATATTAAATTAAAATTATTAGATGACGGATTTTAAATGTATCTATACTAGCCAATCAATGTTTACCAACAATCACCTTACCTACCTGCCATTGATGTTACAATATTTAAATTTATTACCAAATTATTAACAATTTTTGAATAACTAAATGTATTATTAATTTTGATTTGGTTGGAGAAAAATTAGTATAAATCATACGTGCTAAAAGTGCTTTTGTTACTCGCAATTTTGCATTCGCTCAGCTGGGTGGCATCCAACCTCGCAACTGCTTGTAAAAAATAATGCATTTTTATTCCTTATACTAATATTTTAAGAGTAACGTATACATATTAAAAAAAGCAGAGCATACAATAGGTAGTATATATTTAAATGCAAACTATTCCGGTAAAAAAATTATCAACGAATGGCACTTTTCTGACAAAATATAATACTCGAACGCCATCAAATTTAATGTTTTTCTATTATTTTAAAAATATCGTCAAATTTTATTTTTTATCTGCCTAAACATCTAAATGCATTTTTTTATTAAATTGCATGTTTGGACACATCGTTTTTTAGTTATTTAAAAGAATTTAAGGTGCAACCTATATATTACAATAATACTATTTTTTTCTTTGGTTATTGAAAATGTTCATTATGGTAGAGTTTGTATTTCATAAAAAACATGGCGTGATCTAGATTATAACTGACTGAAAGTTATAGAACAATTTAAATCTTTCAAGACAAAACAGCACTTTATTTACCAAGTACAATTCTATTATTACTCTTGCAGACGTCTGAAAACCAAAATGCTTTAATATGTTCAAATTCCTGGCCTTATTGCGAACAAATCAAATCCTAATCTCACAAATTTTGACTGATATCGTATCAAATACATCTTACTTATATTTTTAGAAAACAAACTTTACTTAATTGATGTTCCATTCGTTCATGCATCCCTTTGCTTCCCCCTAAGGGGTTCAAGCATGCTCCCCCAAACCGACTTGGGTTTCAGTCTGTCTTCCCTCCTCTGAGGTTCGGTTGCACTGGAGCCCCATGTGCTTGTTGCGACACCATTTGGATGCCTTACTCCTTCCCATTTTTCAGTTATTACTGTCATGAGATCGTCTGAAGCCGACTCTGTTCTTTGTTTACTGCCGTGCTCGCGATATGAAGTCTAGCACTGGCCATATCGAGATCCGCCTCGATACTCGAGAAACCGACTCGAATATTTTCTATCGCAGCCTGGCGCGTGGAGGATAATTTCCAGAAATTCTAGACTGAGCTTCTAGTCAGAGTGTGATCTTGTCGGTAGGCGGAAAGATTCAATATGTGTTGTATAGTAAAGATAAATTGTAATAAATAAATTAGAATTGTCAGTTATAATAGTGCCTAAGTGTTAAATAAATGTATTAATACGTTATAAATAAATTATAAATAAACGGTTTTTAATAAATAAATTATTTTTATACATGGACCCAGAGCTCTACGAGTTTGGCTACCCATTCAAACCATGACTGGTTTTACACAGCTGTACTGTGATCGTTGTTTTGAGTACCTACCTACCTACCTACCTTTCACATTTAACCAGCGACCCAGTCTTACTAGACTTTACATGCACATACAATTTAGCACACAAACGATCTGTTTGAGTTTTCGTATAGAAACTGCATCTATCAATTAGGTACTTATAGTTGAATTCGGAAATAATATTCCGTGTAGAATTTAAGAAATTTGTAAAGAATGCTGACTGAGTTGCCATATGCGATATCTGATATATACCAGCAACTGAAAAATTTCCTTTTGTCCCATAACCTCCAAAATCTCAACTGAATTTTGGTGCATTGATAGACGACAGCATTCTTTAAACATGCGTATTATTTCAAGTTTCAACTATTAAACCATAATTTTTGTACCTACTGGTTATTGGTAGGTGTAGTGACATATTAAAAATGTTTTCCCATATTTAAAGGAACAGTTTTTCTTAACTAATTATGTAATGTTTTAGACTATTAAGTAATACATCTTGTATAAATATTGCAATATTTATGAATTAATTATGTAACTATTTGCACATAAACCTTTAAATATTTAAATAGCTCGCATTTAAAAAAACTATTTGTGACAAAAAAAACAGGAAAACCTTTTCCTTATCGCTTTCCATTAAATAAGTATTGAGCAAATTATTATCTGTGATTAATAGTTTATTTTTATTAAATTTTTAGAATACTTCGTTTTAATTGAGGTTTTAATTATATTTTTTTTGCATAGGCGCATCAGTTATTTAAATTAATTTAGTTTGAGAGAAAGAAAGCTGAAACCACATACCCACCATTAAAATTCACTGTACAACTCGGTACAACTCAATGTATTTTGCAATCTAATAAAATATGCAATCCACGTTTGTTTCATGTTATTTCAGTGCATACTACTTCGTAAGTATATCCACCTAGTAATGAATTATTTTCAACACAAGTTTATGCTGTAAAAATTATAGTAGACACCTAATTATTATTATTTTACTGTTTTAAAATGTATGAAACCGTTTAAGTGAATTATTAAGAACGCGAACTAGAGAACAAGTTTTTTTCTAGACACCTAATTCGGTAAAACAATGTAATAAAACTTAGGTGCTTGATAAATTAATTATTTGTGAATAAAATTATGTAAGTATTGGTGGAAAAATATGTTGTGGTTGATCTTATCACACGTATGTTCCAATAGCCCTGCTCTACGTTAATTTGTAATTGGCGAATTTTTCGATTGATTAATATTAAGAATCTAAAAATTATTTGTATATTTGGAATGTCTATTTTTAGGTGATTTAAAAAAAATAGTTCTTCCAAGGCAATATTAATTGATTAAAATATGTTTTCTTTTCTTTAACATGCAAACAAACCTACCATTTTGCTAATTGTAGAGTTCTAAAATATACATGAACCGGAGCCGGACATTTGAGCGCTGCCATTTGGGCGCTGGGACACATGGGTGTGGGATCATTTGAGCGCGAGAACACATAGGGGCCTGTGGACGATTATATTGTAGGCTTGTATCTTTTATTCACTTACAAACATTCTGACCCGTTTATGAAGTCTGATCTATAGTTGAATACCAAAATAATAGACAGTGTGCATAAGTATGTATTGCAATTTCATGTACATACGATATTTTTTATCCCACAAACACCGCTCGCCAATGGTAAATAAAAATGTTCACTATGCCAAATACTTAATTTTTCTAACATACAATCATCGTCAAAATATGAAGAAAATCGCATTACTAATAACCGAGATATTAGGGACACTGTCAGAATTCTTCACACATTTTTGGTATTACATTACTGTCTATTATTTCGGTATTCAACTATAACAATAGCTGGACATAGATAATACAATAATTATTTTTTGCAGTGTATCTAGGAGTTTTCTTTATCCCGCCGAACTAAAAAACTTGGAAAAGATCTTAGTCCTTTGGATTTTATAGCCCTGAGTCGATCTTCTTAAACGAGGTTGTCGTGGAAAGAGGGAAATTAAATAGAATAGAAATTGGAAAAATCCGTAAAGCTGATCAATTGCGCTACTCGATTTTATGAGCGGGTCTCCAAATAGTGTGAGAACAAATTATTTGGGAGAAATTCTTTATTAATAAGTAATTGAGTTCGCTGCTTTATTTTGAAAATACTTCCCTCGAAAACTAGCGCAATAAAGGAGGGAACGCATTAGGCAATCGCGATCTGTGCTAGTCTCGATCGCATTGCGGCCTTTCGGGATTCTTTGGAAAAAAGAGGAGAACGCGATGCGAGCGAGCACAGCTCAAAAACATCAGGTAGAAATACAATACAAATATGGGAAAGAACTTGACTGAGCGCGATGGCGACTAGCACACTCTGCGATGCTTACCTGATGCGTTTCCTCCTTTAGGTAATGGCGCTCCCATAGACCATACCTTTTAAAAGATGGCCCACTCAACAGTGAACAATTGAGGGCCTTAGAATAAAAGGGGTATAAGTACATTTTGGAATAAAAAGGTTACAAGTGACGCTTGTACCTGTTTTGCTCTGGCCAAATTGTAGAAATTCTTCATATAGTATTTCTACTCATAAAAAGATGACAGTCTAGGTCAATATATCACTTAAATCTGTTTTACACCAAAGAAACATCAACTTTAAATATTCATATATGCTATTATCTCCAATCCAAAAAAATTACTTGTACCCCTTTTATTGCAAGGCCCTCAATTATTCTCATCTTTCAGCGCCATATGTAGTTGTTGCACTTAGTTGAGTTAAAAGAAAGAAAATAACTAATAATTAGCAATTTGTTCACTTGTTTGTTCATGATTTATTATATAGATGGCGGCAGGGGTCAATGAGCGCGGGTTTTTCAAACTCGGCCTTTCTAATAAACCTGTACTAAGTTCTTCAAAATTATAATCTTTCTTTCTTTTTCACTTAAAATAATTTTAACATGTTATTCTTCACTCGACATACTTAGATGGATATAATCCATTGGGTTATGTTCTGTGATAGATAAAAAATTGAAATATTTTAAGTTAAAAAGAAAACGAAAAATTATAATTTTGGATTTGTGAAACAAAAAATACATTTTATTATAAAGTAAAACACTATTATAATCACATATTTTTTATTATTAGAATTAAAATTGCATGAATTGTTATTAGAGTACACAATGATAAAGAAATATGAAAATAAAAATAGAAAGTTCGCCCGTGGCTGTATCCACTAGAAGTTGTACGAAAATTACTGTGGCAAGTTGGCTCTGGATCAGTGTTGCCAGAATATATTTTTGTAATGTACCAAATTTGTCTAAAAAATGTACCAGATTGCATAAAAATGTACTAGATTCTATAAAATTACCAGATTTTTCTAATTGTGAAGTGTGGTCATTAAAGAGCAAAAAAAGGTTTATAGAGAACTCGAACACAACAATTTTAAACAATATTTTATCTCTCATCAAATTTCTGACACTATTTTATATCTCGAACAATTTTTGAAAAAGATTTTAATAACTTTTTTTAATCCCTCGAGCAATGTTTGTACAATATTTTTTGTACAATTTTTAACACTTTTTAATCCCTCGAGCAATATTTAACAGCCTCTTAAGCTATTTTTGAACAATATTTGATCTCGTGCCATTTTTGAGCAAAATTTTAACAATTTCTAACACTATTTTATCTCTCGAGCAATTTTTAAACCTTTTTTTATCTCTTGAGCTATTTTTAAGCAATATTTTATCTTTCGATAAATTTTTTACCATGTTTTATGTCTCGAGCAATTTATAACAACTTTTTTTTATCTCTCGAGCAATGTTTGTACAATATTTTATCTCTCAAGCAATTTCTAATAGTATTTTATCTCTCGAGCAATTTCCAATAGTATTTTATCGTTCGAGGAATTTTTATACAATGTTTTATCTCTCGAGAAATTTCTAACAGTATCTCTCGAGTCAATTTTGAACAATATTTTATTTCTCAACAAATTTTTCAACAGTATTTTATCCCTGGAGCAATTTTTAAACACGATTTTCTCTCGGACAATTTATAAATATTTTTTATCTCTCATTAAATTTCTAACAGTATTTTTATCCCTAGAGCAATTTTTGAACAACATTTTACCCCTCAGCAATTTCTAATACTATTTTATCCTTCGGCCAATTTTTAACACCCTTTTTTACCTCTCAAGCTTTTTTTGAACAATATTTGATCTCTCGTGCAATTTTTGAACAATGTTTTATCTCTCGGAAATGTCTACTATTTTATTTCTGAAGCAATTGTTAACAACAATTTTAATTTCTCTGGCAATTTTCAGAAATATTTCAGAAACGTGTGCTTGAAATGTTATATGTTTGAAACGTTTGAAATGATTGAAATATTTCTAAAACACTTCTGAAATAATGTGTGCTGCATGGGAATGAACATGAACGCCAATGCTGCCAAATGATGAACTGATTTTAAAACAAAATTAATAAATGAACTGAAATTTAAAAAAAAATCAATATAAAAAATCGGTTTTATAAAAAAATCCTTAAATAAATATAGAGTATGATTACATATTACTAGCAACTTCTGGCAACACTGAACGATATCTTACTTATAGGCACCTTCTAAAATTTTCCTCCAGAGGGCGTATCACTTAGTTTGAATCGCGAATACCTACTTTCAGTAATTATTGGGTAGGTATATTTCTTTGCTAGTAGTCCATTACAGGTACCTACTTTATAGTTCGTAACTTATTTTATAGATGGACTGTCATTGTTTTACAATCTTTTTCATAAATAACTATCAATCTTCATTTTAATTTGTCCAGAGTCTTCGTTTTTTATAATTTTTTAAATGTTTGTTCGTAACAGTGTAACGTAATTTTATGATTTAATTTAATTTGGTGGTTGGGGATTTCACAACCAAACAAGGCACTTCTCTCATGTTTGAGTTTTTTACTTTTCAAAACAAAAATCTCTTTTAATATAATAATATCCCGAAATTAGACTCATATTTTAACAGCGTAATCTACATCCTAAAATAGAAGTAATATAGGTACGAAAACGTTTCGTTTTCGAGATACAGGGTGTTACAAGTGAAGTCCTGATGGCACGTTTTTGTAAATATTTTCTAAAATTTCTTTAGTCACTGGTTTTCCAAAGTTAAAAAAAAATAAAATTTCTGATTCCATAGGCCTACTAATTATTGTTTACACTAAGATAACATCAACTTATGAAATTTTCAAATGCTTTTCTCTTGAAAATGGTGCGTCCCAGCGCGATACAATGAAAGTAGCTTTATTATAAAGAAAATACCTATTGGTTTTCAAAATTTTGTAGTCAAAAATGTTAAAAACAGTCAGCAAAAAACTTAGGACAATTTAACCCTAAGCCCCTCCCCTAATTTACCCACCTATGAAGATGATCACAAACAGGCGTTTAGTCCATTAAATAGAGCGTAAAAAGTTTAGCATTTGTACCAAATTTCACTTAGTTATCTTTAAAAGTTTAGAAAATATTTACAAAAATGTGTCATCAGGACTTCACTTTTAACACCCTGTATTTCGGAAACAAAACGTTTTCGAACCTTTTTACTCCTATTTTTAAGGGGGTACTTCAGGGGTGGTTCCATATAAATTTGGTCAAAATCTAATAATTGGGCCCATGAGAAAATCCTCAAACTCTTCATTTTTTATGTATGTTTAGCGATAATGCTTTACCACCTTGTCCGATTTATATGATTCTTTTTTTGGTAGTAAGGGGGTACCTCAGGGGTGATCCTATATAAATTTGGTTAAGATGTGGTGACGCTATCTGCACGTTTTTGAATTCGGTTTTTTTTAATTTCTAATACTTGTAGGATGTAGATTACGCTGTTAAAACATGACCGTCCAATTTCGGGACACCCTGTATATTTACACAGTGACCATTAACTCTTTTTACTTTAAAATACGTAGCTTATCCGTAATGGATATGTCATGGTAAGCAATTTATTATTATCCCTCCTCTATGACCTTTGTTTAGTTTTTTGTTAAATTTTCATTTTTTGTATTAAATATTTTCTACTTTTCAATACATTGACTCCATGACCCTCCATTTAGGTGTGCCGAATGATGAAGTAACTACTTTGAAACTGGTCGCCATTTAAAATTGACTTTGTGAGATATAAATGACCTTTGTTTGCTTTACACCTCCCTACTCAATCAATTTTTATTGTGAATGTCCTCGTATAATACGTATTTTTATTATTAATTTGTATTTTTTAGTAAAACCTTGTAAAATGTGCAGTTTTCCTTTTTTTTAACACATTGGAATTATAAATTCAATTGGATTATTGCATTAAGGTAGTTAGTGGGATTTCGTGACAAGGTTGTTAATTTTTCGCATGCACTTTTGCGGATTTGATCTAATTAAAAAATATGTTTTAATATTTTATAAGATATTAGTATTAGAGGTAAACGTGGTATATAAAAGGACATGGCCATAGGCTGCGTTAAGTCAACGGTCAAGTTGACTGATATGGTCAGACCGCTCGCTAGGCGATGTAGTCGAAACTCTCTAGTCCTAATTTGTAAAATTCATAACCGAAAATTACAAGACCAGGCAGTCCCTCCTGTCTCCTGTATTTTGTGAGTCGACAGTTCTAAAGAATGCGGTAAACTCAAGACGAAGGCATTTAAAAAAATAATATGAACAGCAGAAAGAGAAATAAAGTTATTATGGCTATTTGTCTGTTAGCTTTTCAAACTGATGATGAAATTTCATTAATAAATATAATAATTCTTTTGAAAGTGTAAGTTCCAGCATCATCATTTTGTATAGAAAAGATTTTTGTAAGTGTTGATTTTCCGCCTATTTTAGAGTAACTGGTGACTAATTCCATTATAATATTACATAATATTTGGTTTTTTCCGTTTCATGTTTTAAATTGGTTTTCAACAACATTAGTTTATCCATAACTATTAATTTCTTGTATGTTTAAATTAAATAAAAACATGAATTGACAATTGGCCATTCACTAGACAGTTTTGACCAAACAAGTCAAACTCAATTTCTCGACTGTTCTGACTGACTCTGACCGATCAGCTGATTAGTTATGACTGGTCATGTTGGTCGGTTTTCTCTTTCGCTAGACAGTTTCGACCGGTCCGACCGCTCACTTAACGCACCCATATAGTCCAAGAGCTAAAACACACATTCCATTAAGTGTTTGATGCACTTTGAAATTTTGTAATTTGAAATCATTTGGATGGAAAAGCAGCTATACCTGTGTTAGCTAGACCCACCCCGGGACACCAGGTACTGCGCATAATAGAAAGGGGTCGTAAAATATGACCCAAAAAAGTGTTTGATTCAGAGGCCAACAAACAATTGAAAGTTTAGGTAATTCTAAAAATACTAGTAATTTTTGAGAGTACTTTTGAGAGGGTTTATAATTAATAAATCAACCCCAAAGTTGATTTTTTTTTAAATATGATTTGAAGTGTTTGATTCACGCTGAAATTTTAATAGCGTCTTAATTAAATATAAAAAAAATTAATTCCAAAAAGGCAGACACTTTTTCCGGGGTTTAATTGCCGGCCAACATAAAAATGAATGAACCTCGTTATGCGCCACTATGCATTGAATAAGTATATACTTTTTAAAAACTAAACATTTTAAATTACCAAGACTGTGAAATAATAAAACAATAATATTTTTCCTTTTTTTTTTCAGGAAAAAAAACTGAAAGTTCGGGGCTCGAACCACCAACTTGCTATCCACACTATCAAAATTTCGATAGTGTGGATAGTAAGTTGGTGATTAGTTAAGTATTTCCTTCTATGTTTTTTTTGTTTTTTTTTCAGTTAGTGTTTAGGTGCAACTGATTGTCATTTTTATTTCCTACATCAATTTTGTGTTTTATATATATACTTGCTAAATTTTTTGTATTGCTAACATTATCCTGTTAATGGGCTTGGCCCGTGGATATTGTACCATAAATAAACAAATTATAAAAATTATCTTTTCAGTTTTGTCTGAACTACATCAACTGTAGAATTTACATGCAAGAGACCGTATAGTTAGTTGTGAAACATCCTGTAGGTTTCCTTTATTACTGTACAGAAAATTAAAAAATATCTACAGGCAGGACTGTATCCTGACAGTTACAACATTGATGATTTATGATCAGCAGTCGCTTTTTTTGTAAACAAGTCGAAAACAGATCGAATGCGTTTCCGTGTTAGAAATCGCTTGGTACGAAACAAAATTTGATACTTTTTCCAACTCTACACTAATCGCTTGACACCGCTTACGCGTAAGCAACGATTCGAGCTATCATTTCCTGGCGTCAATCTCTGTTTTGACGCCTTTTCGCCGGAAAAAAGTTTGATGAACGTCACCCTAGGGAAAAACACGTCTATCGATACTTACGATGCCGTATTAATGCAATGCGATACGTTACTTATTTTTAATGAACATTTATTGTTTTTGTTGTTTAAATTTAGGGAGGTTAATGATTTTATTTCAAATTTTTAACAAAAACAAATCATTCTGTCATCGAGTTTGACATATACGTTTTTTTTTAATATTGTTAGCAGTCTAGGCTTGCCAAGTTTTTATCATTTTGCGGGATTTGCGAAAAAGAAAAAGCGAGACATTAAAGAAAAAAAGCTGGACAATTTTTTTTATTCTCTTTTTTATTATGCAGAACATTTTTTTTTTCATCCTTACAATATTTAAATGAGTTAAGAAGTTAAGAAAACTAGACTACAAATATACATAAAAAATACGTGTGACATTCGGGAACTGCCGCGGTAAAGCTATTGCATAGCATTTTTTATCAACTTATGCAATTATAATTATTTATTTATTTATTTTATTTATGCAGTATTTTTTCTTTGATATTAATTCAAGTTTTTTCTTTGATATTAATTCAAGTTACACTTTTTGAGCGTTGTGACCGATAAGAAAACAATTTTTTTTCTTTTATTGAATAAATGAGAAGTTAATATTATTTAAAATATTTTTATTATCTTACAATACATGTAGGTTATTCAGGAATTTTTATCATTGAAACTATAGGTTTATGGTAACTGAAATAAGAAACATAAGTTTGAGACTTGATATGCTCTAAATATCTGAAAAATACCGCGTCAATGGTGGTCCCATATTTTGTTGTGGATTCTTGTGGATCATTATTCATTTTCAAATTCAATTTTTCCGAAATTGTGTCTAAAAGAGATAGAATCAGTTATGAGCAGTTAGCAGCTAGTCTACACGCATACGTCTAGTCGCATGCACACAAACACCGCGCCAAAGTCTGCCGAACTGAAACGACGTTAGACGATGCACGAATTTCAACGCCGCACAGATTTCAATGCCGCACCGCTGTGCCGGTCGGAGTGGTGGGTGTTAGGTTTATTTTCGTTACAGAATTTCTTTTTCGATTTTCGATTTTTCGATTTTCGATTTTTCGATTTTCTTTTATTGAATAAATGAGAAGTTAATATTGTTTAACGCCGCACCGCTGTGCCGGTCGGAGTGGGGGGTGTTATGTTTTTTTTCGTTACGGAATTTCTTGAGCTTGAGCTATGCAATAGGTTAAAAATTAATATTTTTTCCTACGACCACTTAGGAAAGTGACACATATCACACTATATAGTCCTATGGAAAGTGCCCTATATCACACGCGTCTGAATAAGAATTTACTTTCCACCCGTGTACGAATATGCTACTTTCCGCAGTAGCTGTCACAAAATGTCAAATGCATCATTTCTATTTTGATCTTTGTAATGTCCATATTAATACTAAAATCTATATGATTGTTAAATTATTGAAATTGTTGTAAATTAGATCCTAGATATTTATCTTTAACAATTATTATTAAAATAATTTTAAAATAACTAAGATATGTTTGCTCTTTATTCTGGTTAAACACATAACCGATTAGATCATTAAATTGACGCATGGCCTATTAGCTTAGATGAGATGAGAGCGTCAAACTTATCAACTTTGTCATTTGAGACCTGGCGAGCGACCACGTTCAAATCCCGGCGGGGCCAGAATTTTTTTTTGTTTTTTATTTATTTTGTTTTTGTTTTTTATTTTTTTTTTTGTTTGGAAATGCAATATACTATATAAATCTTGCAAAACATTTGTGATACCAATTTATTAGAAGCCAGAGAAAGCTCTTCTAGTTCTTGTATTGCATAAATGTTCCAGTCCGCAGACGTATATTTAACTCCGCTTCATACTAATACGAATAGGGTCGGATAAAACCTTCCATGGCTATAACGCCGTACCGCTGTGCCGGTCGGAGTGGGGGTGTTAGGTTTTTTTATTACGGTGTTACGAGATTTCTTGATTCAGTCGCCACTCAAAGCCCGCGATAAAAGCTATGCAATAGCTTAAAACAAATGGGTATCCATTTTCTCAAATCTATATTTCTATTCTTTGTTAACTTTACTGCTCTTTCCCCTTCTATGCCTCCTTCATTTCCTTCCTTTGGCGTCGAGATTGTTAACTTCTTCGTTTATATGTATAAGAAAGGCTTTTGTTTCATTTAGACATTTCTATTGTTTGTATGTAGACCTCTGATGATGGCGAATTAGCTGAAACCGGTTGCCGTTTCATTTCAATTAAAACATTTTATGTGATATATGATTTTATATATTTATTTTGTTACAAATTTAAATGTTTAAAGAATTGAGTACGAAGGTAGAAAACGAAAACGAAAAGTCCTTATGTCTCGCTGTCAATGTATTGAAAAGTGAAAATATTTAATACAGAAAATGAAAATTGAGCAAAAACAAACAATTGAAAGGTGAATAACAAGGTTAATAATAATTTGACTTACCATGACATATCCATTACGGATTAGTCACATAGGTTAACATAAAAAGTATTGGAATGGTCACTGTATCTACATAAGGCAAAAAAATTGTTTAAAAAATTAAAAGGAGTGATGCCTCAGCGTTGTGAAATTACAACAGTCAATTAAATTTAAATATTTTGTGCAACTATTGGTTCTGTCCGGCTTACTAGCACAATAACCCCTATTTTTATTCTTCTTAACAAATCTGTATAATGCAAATCTAGAAATGTTTAAGGCGGCGTTAGCAAATGTATTATATAGGAGAATTTTTCAACATATAAGACGGGCTTTCTAGACAATGAATTTATGCGGATTTGCTTTTATAATATTCTAATAGTATTGAACTAGTTCCTGAATATATTTTAAAGTGGAAAAAAATTGAGAGAATGAAGAAAATAACGAATTTGTGACAATTTTACATGTAAAAAAGTCATCATAAATCGCTATAAAAACTATTTCAGGAACTAGAATATATTCCCATTAGAGGCTCCGCATAAGAAATATTTCATTTTTTGCGTTCATTTTCCAGTCTTATATGCACAAAAATTTTTAATTTTAACCCAAAAAACGCAACCAACATTACATAAAACAGGTGTAATCCCTGTAATTTTAGGTTCAGGCAATCTTATATAGATGACGCCACCTGAAAATATCAAATTTATATCGAGCAACGTTGTCATATTGTTATGAAGTATCGGAAATAAGGAAGTTCGTTATTTTATTACAAAAATTAGGTAAATTGTGTTAAGTCTGGTTTTGGAGAAACATTTAAAACGTGTAGAGATTTTGTAAAATGTTTCATTTTTATATTACAAAATTTAAGAACGTAATTTGTCAGATATTAAATATAATGTTGAGTTTTGTTTTTTCTGGCTGGATTTACGTGAAAATTGGAACAAGATGCATGTGAAAACATCGATCCTGGCCTTTCAAATGCATTTGTGGGTTCACAAATTAGTTGAGAAGAGTTAAAAGTAAGAGCAAACTTTTAAGCCAATTTATATTCTTAAAATCAACTGAAAAAGTACTTAAAATATTTATTGAAAATACAATAAATTTATCACACTGATTATTGCAGAATAGTTTAAATTTTTTTATTATTATTATTATTATTATTATTATTATCTCTTCTGTATTTTTGTTTACATTGTATGTTTTTTACTTTCCTATCTGTATACAGATAAGGAAAGTATAGTAATCATGATTTTTTTCGACATCGATTTTTTGACGGATTTTTACATTTTGGGATCCCCTGAATCCGTTTTGACTATTTTCGCGATGCTGTCTGTGTGTGTGTCTGTATACTCGATAACTCATGAGCGGATAAACAGAAAAATACCAAATTTTAAAATTAAGTCTTATTCCGGCCTGCGGTGAACTGATTAGATTTTGAGCACAGTTGGCACTTGGGGGTACTTTATAGGGGGTCATTTTTATATTTTATGGAATATATTTGTTATTTACGGTTGTAGAAGAAAATTCTTTGAATAAAAGTTAATTCAAATAATATTTTCTACAATTTTTGTTATATACAAAATTTTGCTAAAATGGTTCGTATTCCAGAAATTTGACAAAATGTAAAAAAATAAAAATTTTTTATGAAAATTATTTATATAAAAGTTGTTTGTGATACAATTTTCTATAATTCTTGTCTTATACATAATTTCTCTAAAGTGGACCGAATTCGAGATATTTGATAATTAGTGTAAATTTAGAATTTTGAAGAAAACTCGAAAGGATAAAGAAAAAACATTATTTGTTAAATTGAAGCGTTATTCCGACCTGTGGTGAATTGATTAGATTTTGGACAAAGTCGGAACATCTGGGGACGGGGTTACTTTATGGGAGGTCGTTTTATATTTTATTGAATATATCTGTTATTTATGTTTGGCGAAGAAAATTCTTTAAATAAAAGTTACTTTTAATATTATTCTCTATAATTCTCACTTTTTACAATTTTTTCCATAAATGGACCGTATTCGAGAAATTTGATAAAAGGTGCAAATTCTGATTTTTAAGAAAATTGGTAAACTAAAAGTTGTTTGCAATATCGATCTCTATCATTTTTATTTTTAACATTATTTCTCTAAAATGGTCCGTAATAGAAAAACTGAAGGAAAAGTGTAAAATTAAATTTTTTCAGTGTTTTCATTTGCAGTGAATATATATCGAAAAATGTTTCGAGTTAGATGTATGTAAATGTATATATTTAGTTTATCCTTTAAACATTTACAGAGTTGCTGCAATAGGTTGTACAAAATAATCGGGAAAAGCCTGTAATAACTAGATAGAAAAGTCATGTGTTGGACACATCAGATTTTTTCGTAAATGGTTAATTTAAGGTCAATAAAATGAATTATTACTATTACTTATTATTGACCGTCTTCACCGTCGTCAAACATGTTTTGCTTACAACTGTCAACAGTATCAATCGCTTCACTGCTTTTTAAATCATGATGGATAAATAATGGAGCGAATAGATTATGCTTTTATGCTTAAGTAGGCCTTAAGGATAAAAGCATAATCTATTCGCTCCACCACAAACAAGAACTAAATGAAATTTAATAAACAAACTCAGTTGATCAACTGCTGGGTAACGTGTAACTACCTATAAAAATACTAAAAAAACACAAAACAAAACAATGATAACTAACAAATAAGCTCAGACTGGATGAACAAAGAACTAAATAATATACGAACCAAAATAGATTCAAATGTTTATATTACATTGTCCTAAAAGTTTTATTCTGGTTCATAATAGTATATTATTAAACAAGCAATTTATGGTAGCCATTATTCACGCAGGATGACGTTTGCGTCCCGAGCCGTAGGCGAGGGACGCAAGTCACCCGAGTGAATAATGGCCATAAATTGCGAGTCTAATACTATACTATGTCCACGACCATTATGGTTTCTTTATTAAATAAAAGTTAAGTGTAGAATTGAAAGTTTTTATTAAACTATTGTTTTTTCCACTTTTCAATTTTCGATTTTCGATTTTCGATTTTCGATTTTCGATTTTCGATTTTCGATTTTCGATTTTCGATTTTCGATTTTCGATTTTCGATTTTCGATTTTCGATTTTCGATTTTCGATTTTAGATTTTCGATTTTCGATTTTCGATTTTCGATTGTCGATTTTCGATTTATCGATTTTTTGATTTTTCGATCTAGAAAATATCGTTATGAAAAGTATCGCCTATCTTTAGTTATCTACCGGAATGTGCCAGAATTACAAAAGCGTGAATTATCATAATTCACTCCGTGATATATGGGTACTATATGCTTTTAGTTAGGAGGTAGAATATTGATTTATTATTAAGTGGTCGTAGACAAAATTATTTAAATATAGGTTCAATATTCTAATGTTATAGTATTTGTCTCGTCCGGCGGTACAATAAAATGTTACGAGCACTTTAGATTTGGGAGGGAGGGGACGCTTGTCGGGTCGCCGGAAAGTAGTTTACACAACTTGGCAAACAGGCAGGTATAATTCAACATTTGAATTATTTCGCAGAAGTGCATCTAATCGCCATCTATTGACAACTTAGTTAATTTGTAGTTTTTGTTATGAATTTCCTGGCGTGCAAATTCCGTCTTAAACGTGTCGCTGAAAATTGAATAATAAGATAAGAGAGTTGATAAATACGTTTGATGCATCAACGAATTCATGAAACTTGCGCAATTTATTTTCCACCATAAAAGCTTTTTTGCGTGTCTTATCATCAGCTGAAACAACATGCACAAACAATGTAATGGTAATGTCATGAATACAAAATTATTTTTGCTGTTACTTCATTAAAGAGTTGAATGATTTTTAATGTTTCTTTTTTAACTCTAACGACATTTGAAAAAAAATCAAATCATGACATCTAAAAAAATAGTATTTTTATATAATTTACATTTAAGTACCTAAATTAAAAAAGAAAATGTTCTTGCGAAGAAAATGTTTTATGCTAGGAAATGTAACAAATACGAAATCTGTCTAAAATATAGCAAACAAATGAAATTTGCAGTGGAACATAAATTTCGTAATCACTAATATAACGTATAGCATAAGAAATTAGTTTTGAGTCATTCCATACAAAATCGTCTAAAAATAAAAAAAATTGTTGCCGATCCATTTTAGATTTTGGTGTAACTTTAAGGAACTATTCCTTAGGGTCCCAAAGAAGAAAATTTACACGAGTTTGATTTTTATAAGCACTCCTTTCCATCTATTTAAATAAAGACTTTAAAAAAATCGATATTTTTAAGCCTTATCGACTTTTCCTCTGAAATTTTTCTTTTTGAAGATAACTACATTATTAAATCGGAATTCTGAGGGGGAAAGATAGTAGTTTAAGTGTAAGTATCGATAATTTGCTCAGTCAATATCTCTGATTAACAGCAGCGTGCTGAAAATGAGTGTTTTTTGATAATATTTCGTGAATTTCAATCGACTCTAGCGTCTTAACTGCTTAGACTTAGCAGCGTATGTTCCTCAGAAATTAAGTGTATATATCATAGATAAAATACAGCCCACTCTTTGCAGAAAAAAACTTTGCTTGAAGTTTTGAAATTTTCAAAAAGTGCATTATTCAGGTTATATAATGAACGTGTTGACTGCCAGATAAAAATCTGAAACACTCAGAATCTACTGTTTTTACCTTTAACTTTAAATGACTGTACAATTATTATTATTATTATTTAATTAGCTATCTTGTTTTAATCAAGTAAGAAACGGTTAAAAATCCAGGTCCGTATTTAAAAAAATAAGTTGAAGGTGGCCCTGCAAATACGAAACGTCGTAATAAAAATTTTGACATGGCAGATTATAGGGAACTTGATTTATATCAAAAACTTCGTATAATTTTTTTTGTATCTTTTATAATAACAACGCACGAGAAACGAAAATGAGGTTTTTCGGATTTTATCGAATATCTCCGGAACCAGTCAGAAAATCTGGAACTTCTAGAGACCATTGTATTATCCGTCAAAATACGAAATTGTTTCCCCATTTAACTGACAATGTATATCTTACGGTTTATGAGATCTCTGTATACGCAAATTAAATCCGGTCCACCCTGTATAACCTGAATAATGCAATTTTTGAAAATTTCAAAACTTCAAGCAGTTTTTTTCTGCAAAGAGTGGGCTGCTCAGGTTGACTTGTGGCTGTATTTTATCTATGATATATACACTTAATTCCGTAAGCTGCTAAGTCTAAGCAGTTAATACGCTAGAGTCAATTGAAATTCACGAAAAATGATTAAAAAACACTCATTTTCAGCACGCTGCCGTTAATCAGAGGTATTGACAGAGCAAATGATCGATGCTTACACTTAAACTATCTTTCCCCCTCAGAATTCCGCTTTAATAATTCAAAAAGAAAAACTTCAGAGGAAAAGTCGATAAGGCTTAAAAATCTATTTTTACAAAAGTCTTTATTTAAATAGGCGGAAACGAGTGCTTATAAAAATCAAACTCGTGTAAATTTTCTTCTTTGAGACCCTTAGGAATAGTTCCTCGAAGTTACACCAAAATCTAAGATGGGTCAGCATTGCCAATTAGACGATTTTAAATGGAATGACTCTTTTTACCTTTCAAATTTGGATTACCGAAACTTCAAAAACAAAAATTAGCAACGTTTGCAAGAAGCAATTTTAACTGGTGTCGATATTCTTGTATAATATAATAGAATTTTACCAGATTATTGGCCAGTAATTACGCCATTCATACATATTTTATGTTTGAAGTTTTATCGAATGAACTGCAATTTATTATTATTAGGATTATTATTATTATAATTACAATAACGGCATAGGACAGCGTCCTATTGTGCTCAGTAAAAAAGAACAAATTAATTAGCACATGGTTAAAATTATTAAAACAAGAAATGATTTTATAATAAATTTAAAATTAAATTTAAAAATGAGTGTAAATGTTAATGGGAGTTCATTAAATTGTTCTAGTGGTAAACCCAAATTACATCAATTCAAAAGTTAATTATAAATTGTGAAAAATATGCCTGTCTATATTGTTCTTTATCTGTTGACACTTTGGGAATCTATAATTTCTTGGGGCAGGTTGTTATAGACTTCGAAGATTCTGTTACTCAGAAAATGTTGTCTCGTTCTTGTTTTGAAATTTTCTTTCTGTAGTTTTAGCAAATATCCACGAAGTCGCGAGTCAGTATTTAGAAGAAAAGCTTGATTAAGGTCGTTAAAGTTATCTTTTATAACGACAAATTAGGTCACCGCGGGGACGTCTTTATTGGAAATGTTTTAATATTTTCCATCTCTAACCTTTCCTCGTATGATGGTCTAATGCGAGGGGTAAACACATCCAAAAAATGTGTACACAAGAATTCCTAACATAAAGAATACCTGAGAATTCCTGGGAATACCTGAGAATTCCCGGGAATTCCTGAGAATTCCTGGGAATTCCCAGAGACTTCCTGAGAATTCCTGGGAATTCCCAGATACTTCCTGGGAATACCCAGAGACTTCCCGGGAATACCCAGAGACTTTCCGGGAATACCCAGAGACTTCCCGGGAATACCTAGAAAATACCTGGAATACTGAGAGAATAACTGAGTATATCCAGATAATGCCCGAAAAATATATGAGAATAACCAAGTATTTCTAAAGATTTATCTAGAGTTAGTAAATAAGGTCATTAATGAGGTCCTTAAATTATTAGGAAAATAAATAATTGTTCCGGATTTATTAACTAATGATTAGCATTTTTTCCCTCACTTTAGATCATATTTTACTTTTGATAAAATATAAGAAATAAAAAGATAAGATAGGTATTAACTGTGGGGGAAAAATTTTAACTTTGGAAAAAATCTGATGGGTCCAATACATGACTTTCCTATCTAGTTATTAGGTACAGGTTTTTCCCGGTTATTTTGTACAACCTATTGTATCATCTCTGTAAATGTTTAGAGGATGAACTAAATACATTTTCCACATGTATCTTACTCGAAACATTTTTTATATTTGGTGTTTTCTCCGTTTTTAAACTGAAATTCGAAATTGCAGTTTATCTCAAATATCTCGACTACGGTCCATTTTAGGGAAATCATGTATATAACAAAAAATATAAAGAATAACATTTAAGAAAAATTATGTATGGGACAAAAATTATAGAAAATTATATTGCAAACAACTTTTATTCAAAAAAATTTCTTCTCCAATAGTAAATAACGGAGATATTCGTTAAATTAAAAAAACGACCCCCTATAAAACACCCCCAGATGCTTCAACTATGTCCATAATTTAGACAACTCACCACAGAATGTATTTAAGCTTAAGTTTAAAATTTGGTGTTTTTCTCTTTATTCATTTTTGAGATATAATTTAAAATTCGAAATTTTCACATTTCCTCAAATTTTTCGAATACGGGTCATTTTGATAAGATTAAGTATGCAACCAAAATTATCTCGAAAATTATAGAGAATAATATTGCAAACAAATTTTATTCAAAGAAGTTTCTTCTCCAAGTGTAAATAACAAATATATTCCATAAAGTAGGAAAATGGCCTTCTATAAAGTACCACCCAGATGTTCTGACCATGCCCAAAATATATTCAGCTCACCGCAGGGTAGATTAAAATTAAAAATTTGGTGTTTTTCCTTTTGTCCGTTTTTTAGTTATGTTCAAAATTTCGAAATTTTCACTATTCCTCAATTTTCTCGAATACGGGCCATTTTAGGAAAATTATGTATGGGACAAAACTTATAGAGAATAATATTTCAAACAATTTTTATCCAAAGAAGTTTCTTTTCTAAGCGTAAATAATGGATATATTCCATAAAGTAGGAAAATGACTTCCCATAAAGTGCCCCCCTCCCAGATGTTCCGACTATGCCCAAACTACATTTACCTCACCGCAGGGTAGATTAAAGCTTAAGTTTATAATTTGGTGTTTTTCTCTTTATCCGTTTTTGAGTTCAAAATTTTCACTGTTTCTCAAATTTCTCGAATACAGGCCATTTTAGGATATTTATGTATGGGGCAAAAATTATAAAGAATAATATTTTAAACAACTTTTATTTGAAGAAGTTTCTTCTATAATCGTAAATAACAGATATATTCCATTGCATACTTGGATAATGTATTCCAGGTATTGTTCAATTCTAAACAATTTTAATTATAATTGACAATGTTTGAAAATCCCTGTATGTCCAATTTTATCAACGATCAAAAATAACATTTTGCCGTTATCCACTGTTTAGCAACATTTGAAGTTTTTTTAAGGTAAATATTTTTACATTATACTTTTTTTAAATAAAATTTTCTTACTGTTATTAATTTTTCTAATAACTTTATTTTGCACCTTCCTTTTGTCCTTTATGAGGGTTATTTGGAGAACATTTTTTACTTTCCCCTCTATGTGTGCGTAGGTGCGTGAGTGGGTGCGTGGGTGGATGCGAGGGTGGGTGCATGGGTGGGTGCGTGCGTAGATGCGTGCGCGGATGCGAGGTTGCGTGGGTACGTGCGTGCGTGCGTAGGTGCGTGCGCGGGTGCGAGCGTGCTTGCGCGGGTGCGAGCGTGTTTGCGCGTGTTTCTTTATACTCGATAACTCATGAAAGGATTAGGAAAAAACACCAAATTATAAACTTAAGCTTTAATCCACCCTGCCGTGAAAGAAATTTGAGAAAAAGTGAAAATTTGGAATTTTAAACATAAGTCAAAAACGAATGAAGAGAAAAACACCAAATTATAAACTTAAGCTTTAATCTACCCTGCAGTAAGTTGTTTAGATTTTGGACATAGTCGGAAAATCTAGGGGGTACTTTATGCAGGGTCATTTTTCTACTTTATTAAATATACGCTTGCAGAAGAAACTTCCTTAAAGAAAAATTATTCTCTATATTTTTTGTTTTACACATAATTTTCCTAAAATGGCCCGTATTTGAGAAATTTGAAGATAAGTGAAAATTTCGAATTTTGAACATAACTCAAAAAGGGATAAAGAGAAAAACACCAAATTTTCAATTTAAGCTTAAACACATTCTGTGGTAAGCTGACTATATTTTAGGCACAGTCGAAGCATCTGGGGGGGGGGGGGGGGGACTTTATGGGGGTCGATTTTTTTACTTTAACGAATTTCAGTTATTTATGATTAAAGAAGAAATATTTTTGTCCAAAGTTTTTTGCAATAGTATTTTTTATAACTTTTGTGCTCGCTTTAGTGCCATACATAATTTTTCTTAAATGGTCTGTATTGTAGAAATTTAACAAAAAGTACAATATTTGAATTTTTTAAAATGAACCGTATTCCAGATATTTTTGGAAAACTGCAAATTTCGAATTTCAGTTTAAAAAAGGAAAAGAAAAAAACACCAAATATAAAAAAGTGTGTGGAAAATGTATGTATTTAGTTCATCCTCTAAACATTAGATTATACAAAATAACTGGAAAAAGCCTGTAATAACTAGATAGGAAAGTCATGTGTTGGACACATCAGATTTTTATAGAGAATTGCCAAAGAATACCTGAGAATTCCTGGGAATACCTAAGAATTCCTAAGAATACCTGAGAATTCCCAAGAATAACTGGGAATTCCTGAGAATTCCCAAACAGATGTACACAAGAATTCCCAATGTATTTACCCCTCGGTCTAATGCGGTCGAAGCAATGAACTGGAGTGGGGTAGAATGCTTGTCAATAGGCTTGAGATTGCGACTCTATGGCATTTTTTCATTTCACTCGGGAGTATTTATAATAACCATTTTCTGTTTCACATTGTTATTGTCTGATCCACCAGATTGTGGACTGGACAATAACAATGTGAAACAGAAAATGGTTATTATAAATACTCCCGAGTGAGATGAACATTAAAAATGGCTGCGCCCATAGAGTTGCACCTATTTCGATTAATACAACATGCACATTAGTTAAAAATTACATATGTAGGTATATAATGGCTGCGTTCAGCAGACGCAACAGTTTACTTATTTTCTGCTGAACGACAACTTTTCTCAACGTTGCGTGAAACAGTTGTCGGATCAGTCGCCATTTTTTGGAGCGTATTTAATTTATGCTACCTTTCTAGTAAACATGTTGCGTATTGTTTTTGAGGTTAAGATCAACTGAAAAATAGATTAAAGACGAGGGTGCCGATTTAAAACATAGAAGTTCTAGAGTTATTTGGCCTAGATCTCGATCAAACTTTCACAGTTCAGGTGACTGCTAAAGAAAAGCATCTAGTAGTGAATGGATGTCCCGTCAATTTTACAATAATATTTAAGTCGATATCATCGTCAAGGGCGAACATTACAATATTGCCTTCCATTGTATCACTTAAGCTTTCTTTACAATAGTTGCTTTTGCTTATTATACACAATACCCTTTTATATTTTACTTTTTAATTTACACACGATCCACAGATAAAATGGATAAAATACAAAATCATAAGTTTGGAGGTTTGTTACATGACATTAATAAATGTCAAATGTTACTGCAGTTCCTGGCTCAAAACGCAAAAAATAAGAATACTGTTCAGCAAACTATAAAACTGTTGCAACTTGATCTGAAACAGATCCCGATCAGATTTTTTTCTGCTGAACGTAGCCAATAACGCTATAAACAAAAATCATTTTTTGTACATGTACATAGAATACATCGTGAAAAGTAGATCACGTATCACTTTCAATTTTGTGCTGTTTTGGTTTGGTTTATTTTATAAGGTAATATATATGAAGAAATGAAGACAATTTTTTTATAGATGAGGATACAAAACAAATTGTGGCTCCAGTCCCCTAAGTATATTTAGGTCTTTTTAAATTGTATGTTTTTATTTAATTTGAACAATATTATGTAATATCTTTTGATTTGTTTTCTATACATTTTAGCATGTATTTGTTCACTACATCTTACAATGGCTTTCAAATACCTTTACACAATAGTCACTTTCCTAAAACTGGCAGAAATTTGAAATCGATTGCAGTTCCTACAGAAAATCTCCAGTAAAAAAGAAACATTTGGTTGCAGAATAACAGTAAAATAGGTTAACGAAGCTGTCAAAAGAGATCGACAAACCTTTGTCTAGCTTCGTTAATATCTCAGGGCAATATTATTAACAGCAGGCCACCAAAGTTCAGTAATCAAGCAAAATATTTCAGTATCTCCAAAATTATAAACTTATATATGCCTAGTGAATATTACATTTAAAAATATATTTTTAATCAAAACTTTTGGGTTTCTACTTCAATATTAACCGTATAAAAATGCATATGAATTTTATAGTATTAAGTAAGATAAAGATCAAATTTAACTACAATTTATAAACATTAAACTAAAATAAACCAATTTCCAATAACACCTGTTTTTTATTTAAATAAAACATTTTAAATATATGTTCTTATTAAATACATAAATTAGTTTATCAGAACTCAACCACACACATTTTTGGTGATAACTAATTTCTCTTTAATAATGGTTTTGCATTTATCAATATTTTACAGCACTGTGTTTATATGAGACATCTATCTGGCTCTTTTATTTAAATCACACATATTTACAACATTTAAATCAAGTAATTACAATTTCATGTTTCACTTATGTATTCTTATTAGTACTTAGTCATTTAAAAATGGTGAAAGAGAATGTCATATAGGTGTTGTCCAAGCAATTTTTAGGTTTTAAACGTTTTGTCCAACAACTTTTTACATCTTACATCATCCAGGTTTGAGGTTTATGAGAGAAGTGCAGTCACAATGCAGTTTCAGAGATAATTTTCACATGAATACTTATTTACCACAGCATGTAACAAAAATAAAGTGGAAATAAATTGCATAATTTGGTATATAAAAAAGCACAAAATGTTTTTAGTTTTTATTCTACTACGAGGAAAACATCATTGGTACATTCCATTTGTACCATATTGACATTGTGCACGTTAAAAGTAGATCTGTCTCTGTTTTTATAATACTATTACTGTAGGACAAACGATAACCGTGGATTTCCCCAAAAGAACATCAGAAAACTGTTGTCAACTTAAGTTGACTACTATTTCCCCCCTAGCCTCAGTGGCCCCCTCATCTATTAACTGGGTCTATGTCGCGACCCGCTTAGATATACAAGCCCGGATGTTTTTCTTTTTTGAACTAGTAACCTGCAACGCCATTTTGTTTGTTTTGGTATGTTTAAAATCTTTTTCTTTCTTAATTTTTTTATTAGTCATTTCTTTTTTATTTTGTTAACTTATCCAATATTCTCTATACGGTTCATTAGATACGACTACAGGGAAGATCTAAATATCTCCGAAGTAACTGTAAAAACGTTTAATTAAGTCACTAAACAAACAAGAATAGAAACAGCTGTGTCGTTGCCAACCATTTTAAAAATAATTTGACATTTGACAGCATCATGAGCAAACCATCTAAAACTTTGGGACTACAGTGTAAGTGAACAGAATACTTAATGATGCCGCGAGACGAGAGATTCTCGTCTCTAGTCTCATCTCGTCTCGTCTCGTCTCGTCTCGTCTCGTCTCGTCTCGTCTCGTCTCGTCTCGTCTCGTCTCGTCTCGTCTCGTCTCGTCTCGTCTCGTCTCGTCTCGTCTCGTCTCGTCTCGTCTCGTCTCGTCTTGTCTAGTCTCGAACGAGACGGGAGAGACATTTTCTATCGAAAACAGATTCGAGACGAGAGAGTATCATCTTTTTTCGAAAAACTGTCAAAGAAAAGGTAATTCAAACGAATGTATTATATATAGTGAGGACGAAAATTGTACCCTTCTCTATTTTAACTTCTAAATGAAAAAGATAATGACAAAACAAAAACGAGGTAAAACTCAAGAGATATTATATTTTTGTTATAAAGAGATGCACTTTACTTGAGACACGTAAGATAGAGGGAGTTACTAGCTTTAAATTTTCTAATGGAAAGTAGGGTCATGTGATACCTCATTTGAAAAATATTTTCTATATTTTTACGTTCCTGTAAACAGATTTAGGTTTTTATGTTTTTACAGAAATTATATTAAACAAATTCATAAACTAGGTTAAATTCTTTTTTATATTTACCGCTTCAACCTCAAAGTATTATTACCTTATAAATGCTGTTTTTTTACAATAGTATACAATGGATAATTAACATTTTGGCTAGTACAGAGTAAATGTCAGTATCTTTTATAAATTTAAGTAATTTTTTATTGTTAGAGGGATTTAACACTGCACAAATGGCAATTTTTTGTAGCTGGTACTTTGTTCTTATACAGACATATTCTGGGCCTTTACTCATAAGTTACATTCTTGATAACTCTCGTATTAACAATTATTGTTTATTACTAAGGAAACGCTTCTCGTATTTACTAAAATAAATAAATTAAAAATATCAAAGGTGATTTAAAAACCACTTGACGTATTAAATTTTTCATGACTTCTTAGCAAATAAAAGCTTATTAAAAAATTCTCCTTCTAACATTTCTAGGATTATTGCGGCCCACGAGGATTATCAAGAATGTAATTTTTGTAAAAACAAAAAAAAATTAAAACTGCTTGGACTTAAATATAATCAAAATATCTTCCAAATGAGGTATTACATGATTTTACTTTCCATTAGAAAATTTAAAGATAGTAACGCCCTCTATTTTACGTCTCAAGTAAAGTGCATCTCATTATAACAAAAATATCATAATGTTTCTCTAATTTCACATCGTTTTTGTTTTATGTCTCTATCTTCTTGCATTTTGAAAACATATTACAAAATGCTTTCATTTGACATCGCAGGATTGCATTAGAAAAATTCTAACTTCCAATTACCTCTTCCCCCCTCCTCAACTGATTTACAAGCCAAAGTATTTTCGTTTTTAGTTAACGCCTAATCTAGGCCACTTATTACTTCAAATTTCAATTGTAAGACGACTGTGACAGACGGACAGACAGAGAGACATAAGTGTTTCTTATTGCCAAATTTGGGTACTAATGCGCAAATTACTTGAAAAATTCTTTGTTTCTGTCTTACAAATTTTACCGTATTTCATGTTTCGTCTTTTTCAAATTTAAATTTGATATTGTTTTATCACGAGAGAAACGGGACGAGACAAGACGAGAGAACTACCTTCTCGTCGAGACGAGAGAACAGTTTTCTCTCGCCCTACGAGACGAGACGAGAGAGGCAACTCTCTTGTCTCGCGGCATCACTAAGAATACTGCAACCTTAAAACACAACTTTACCAAAAAATTATATAATAACTGCTGAAGTGGCCACTACAAAGTGGTGACCGTTACTTCCACATTTACACTAGCTGTTAATCATTTCAAAATCACTTGGTAGGTACTCTGATTTTAAATATCAAAATAATTACATTTTTACTGCATGAGTTTATTTGTTCTTTTCATGATCCGCACATTTTAGACAAATGTCAAAGAAATTTATATTCAGAAGAAAAAAATCTTAAAATAGTCTTTTAAATTTATAATTTGTCAATGACACAATATATGGTTTTTTATTTATTTTTCAATTACTCACGTTGTTGTGCAGAAGCTTTTCTGGTCATCCTGTATTGCATAAAGAAGTGCGAAAATTGGAATTTGGGTCATTCGGAATTGTCCATAATTGCCACTAAACTGCACACCATTTCAAAATCACATCGTTATGTGTCAAATTCAGGAGCGTTTGATTTTAATTTGTTGTTCGCATAATTGGACCGACTAAAATTTCCATTTCTAAATAGCTATATGTTCAACTTCAATCATTATAATGTTATTTATGTTGTGTCGAATGGATCTACATATCCGTGGTCAAAGAACCCCAAAAAAAATTTAACCGTTGAAC